>PVIC010016631.1:0-33734 GCA_004025085.1 Thryonomys swinderianus | reverse complement strand
AAAACACTTCTTTATCCAGTCTCCAGTTGATGGGCATTTGGGTTGTTTTCAAGATTGGGCTATCATGAACTGAGCTGCTATGAACAAGGGTGTACATCTGTCTTTCCAATGTGATTTTTAAAATTCTTTTGGGTATATTCCTAGCAGGGTCGAATGGGACCTCTAGTCCTACTTTTCTGAGGATTCTCCACACTGATCTCCACAATGGTTGCACAAGTCTACAATCCCACCAGCAGTGGAGAAGGGTTCCTTTCTCCCCACAGCCTCGCCAGCATTTATCATTGGTTGATTTTGTAATAGTGGCCATTCTTTGTGGAGTGAGATGGAATCTCAGTGTTGTTTTCATTTGCATCTCTTGAATGACTGGCAATGTTGAACATTTCTTCATATGCTTCTTGGCTCTTTACTTCTGCCTCTGAGAAGTGTCTATTCATTTCAGATGCCCTCATGCGATATTTTGATTACATCTCGTAAATGTTATCTGTAGTCCTAGAAGGTTGGTATACAGTTTGTGGTTGGAAGCTGAGGTAGAGTGAGGTTAAGGGACATGGCCAAGGTGACAGTTCTGAAGTGGTAGGGATGGATTTGGAACTCAGTCCTTTCGACTCCAGAGTCTATACTGTTTTGCTATTTTGTTTGCATTTTTCTTTGTTACTAGGGAACAGTTAACAGCAACAGCAACAAACCCCCCTTCCCCCATTCTGGGAAAGTGAGTAGAGCTAGGGGCTTCTAAACACTGTTTCCCAGCATCTCCCTAGGGCCAGCACTCAGGAAATGCTTGTTGAGTGACTGAAGAGATTAGGATGTGAGTGGTTATAGAAATAGGTATAATCCTGTGTCATTTCTAGAGTTTGTTACAGTTGCAGCAGAACACCTTTTCATTGATGAGCCCCTTTGAGTCCTGTATCGGCACTGAAGGGTAATCAGGGAAAGGATGACAGAATCGGAATAGGGGTGGTAGGCCTAGAGAAATTATATGACTTGCGGGCCACCAAACCAAGCAGAGCCAAGGCCAAACCTTCTGGGCCTATGACTGGCACCCCTTATACTTCCGCCCCTCTAGTAGCCCTCTGTGTATGGCAAGCTGGGAGCTGAGGTTTCTCAGGGAAATGGAAATAGTTGGCAGTTACATAGCACTCCGTGGGAAATTAGTCCTATCTGGCCAGTCATGATCATTTGGGCAGCACTAATGTGTGGGGCCTGGTGAGTTTAATGAGATTAATAGATGTTCTGTCGTCCTTGGCCACCTATAACCAGGAATTTCTGGACCAATGAGGCCCTGAACACTGATCTGTATAATTGCTTGGCCTTCTCCACAAATAGTCTCCACATAACAAATAGCTGTTTTCCTTTTAAGCCACCCAGCGTCCCTAGGGTTGCTGTGACTCTGATCCCCTTGCAGAATAAAGCCTGATGTGTCCACAGAGCACAGACTCAAGACAACATAGCAGCAAAGACCAAGAATAGCAGCTCCTCCTTTGGAATAAACATTTCAGGAGAAAAGGGCCCGTGTTTAAAGATGACTTGATCTGAGAGGCAGAATGGAATGACAGAGGGGTGACAGGTCAGAGTTAGAGCCATGGGACAGTTGTTGAGACATGATATCAGGTTTCAAACCAGTTCTCAAGCTACTGCCCTCACTTACTGGTTGGCCTTAAATCACTTTGCTGATCTTAGCTTTTTTTTCTCAGTCTATAAAATTGCACTAGTAATGTCAGGAGAAAGGATATTGTGTTAGTCCTTTCACACTGTCGTAACTTCTGGGTGGTTTATAACAAATTCTTCCATACGAGCCACACACATACCCACAGTGGAATATTATTCAGCTGAAAAGAAGAATGAAATAATTTCATTTGCAGGAAAATGGGTAGAACTGGAGATCATTATTCTTACTTTTCTTTCATTGCTGAAACAAAATACCAGACACCCAAAGCTAAAGGAGTAAAAATTTATTTTAGCAGAGATTTCAGTTTAAAGTGGGTTGGTTCCAAGGCAGGGTGGCATAGCAGAGGAGAGATGGTGGCAAAGCTGGGCAGGCAGAAGGATCAAGCAGCAAGTATCAGGCTTGCTTTCTTTCTCTCCTTTTCATCCTTTCTAGTCTACCTGCCCTTTGGGTGGGCACCCTTAATCTCAGCGTCACACACCTTACGTCCAGTCATCTCTGAGAAGTCCCAGCTGTGACCACATAAAGCTTTGGGGGACTTCTACATAAAGCCATAGCAGTCATATTAAATGAAATAAGCCAGACTTAAACAGGTACTGAATGTTTTCTTTCATATGTAAAATCTTAAAAATTAAAAGGTGGCATGAAAATGTAAGGAGATTATTATTAGGTAAATGGGAAGCAGGAGGGGATATAAAAAGAATAACAGGAAAAATGAATATCAAAATATGTCACTTGTATGAAAATATATTGAAACAGGATTTTATAAAATTAAAACATAAAAATAAATTTTAAAAGAACACCCATGCATTTAAAATCAAGAACAAAAATAATGTCAAATAATTATCGACTTTTAGAATGGCATTTTCTCACCTAGCTAGACGATCTGTTCTTTTGCCCCCTTAAATTTAAATATTACTAGAAATACATTAGCAGTCTTACTGATTTTATAGTATTGGAGATGAAGATTTAAATAAAAGTAAATTATAAACATGGAGAGGTTACATGTCTTCTATGAAGAGGAAATTCCTTATAGTTTTAGAGACTGAGACGTTCAAAATCAAAGCACCACCAAATTCAGTCCTATAAAGGCCTGCCTGTTGGTTTGGAGATAGCTGTCTTTATGCTGTTCTCACATAGTAGAAAGAACAAGTCAGTCCTCTGGAGCCAGTGAGGGGAGTAGACCCCTTCATGAAGACATTGGCCCATATTCCCCTCCTAAAGGCCCCACTGCCCAGGTTTTTTAAGATGACTTTGGGGACATCTGCATGGTTTAAAAGAAAATTAGCTGTTGGTGAAGGGGGGACTGTTTCTGGACAAAGTCAAGCAGATCAGTTTCCAGGGCCTCTTTGGTCCAGAGGTACCTGGTTACCAGGCAGAGGTGACAGAAATCTATTAAGTTTATTAACATGTTCAGGATAGGGTGGTAGTTCATATGTCTCACCGCCAGGGTGGCGTTCAACTACCAGTGGTGTAATGACTTTTATGGGGCTGCATGGGACAGTCCTCTGGTGGTACCCTAACCGTGGACCAGTCATGAGTGTAACCACTAGAGTTCATACCAGCATAAATACATTAAATTTACCATCCCCACCTCCCGTCACATTGTTAGGTTTCAATTTAGAATTTGAGGAAGAGAGTGTACAAGAACATAGCAATTTGACTTAGTTCACTAAAGTCCTGTGCAAATATGAGGAATTGTAGTAGAAATGGAGAAGGCGGGCCAGAGATTTAGCTCAGTGATTTCTGCACCTGTTTAGCAAGTGCAAGGACCCTGGTTTGATCCCTGTAATCACATACAACAATACTGGGTGTGGTGACTCATGCCCACCAACAATCAATACCACATACCACAGTACTGGGCGTGGTGACTCACACCTGTAATCCCAGCACTCAGGAGGCAGAGGCAGGAGGATTGCTGAGTTTGAGGTTTGTCTGGGCTACATAGTGAGCTCAGGACCAGCCTGAACTACAAAGTGAGACCCTGTGTGAAGGAAAAAAAAAGAAAAGAAATGGAGAAGGCAAGGACAGAGGAGAGGGTTTGTGGCTGCCCATGGAAATCAGTTACCCAAGGCCTCTCTGCATTCAGTTTTGCACCACACATTCTGTTTTTGTAGTCATACAGACCTGCGTTTTAGTTTGGGCTTTGTTCTGTTAACCAGATACTTGACCTCTTGAGCTTCTCTGAGTTTCCCTACCTAGAAAACCTCCTCACAGAGGTTGTAGGGAATAGATTGTAGGGGATAAATGAGGTGAGATCTGTGAAGTCTGACACAGCATCAACATTCAGCATTGGAGACCCTTCTTAACTACGATGGCTCATTGCGGTCTTATCTACCAAAAGGTTGGGGCTGGTTTTAGGCTTTCTCTGCTTCAGCAAAGGCCCCATCACTGTTTTTACACATTGTAGCTTGGCTCTAAAATGTTTCTGGTTGAAAGTTTTAGTTGGGAGATACAGTTTTTGGCAAATTTCTTTGGTTCTTACTAGCCTGGAGAAGCCAGCCCATCCTTTTGAGTTATAAATTGCATTTCAAAGCCTTTGTCCCTGGTGGGTTTTAATTAGCTTACAGCTCCAGCTTTTATGCAGCAGTTGTTTCCCCACCAGGTAAAGGCAAAGGCATTTACCTGAGAGCAGCCCCAGTGTTTTCTAACAAAGTAGGTTTGGGGATATTATGTCTTTTTCCAAATCCTGAGGGTTGGGGTAGGGGGACTGTCTCCTATCCTAAAAGGATAAATGGAATATAAGAATCGTGGTCTCAGAGGACCTTAGGGGTACTCTTGGCTCTGCTGTTGAGTAGCTATGACATTCTGGCTAAGCTCCTTTCCCCCTGTTCATCCATGTGAAAGTTTGTACTTTTTGCCCACCTAAGGTCCCTGCTAATCTGACCTTGCAGAAATCCCTAGAAACTTACCTGATTTTGTCTCTTCCTTCCCCAATCCTGCCACCACCTCTCACCTCATGGCTAAGCCTGGGCCTCTGGAACTGCAGATACCTTGCTCTTATTTACACCTGGTCTGTCAGTTTGGGCCAGGAGCCTATCAAGTCAAACAATTTCTGCAGAATAGCATTTCAGTAATTTTTTTAAGTTCCTATTCTAAAGTAAGAGAAAGAAAAACAGAAAGAATGGGAGAGGGTTTTGAGGTGAGAGTAGATGACCTGTAAAGGTGGGTTTTTAATCAGAGTGCAAAAAAGTGCCTGGGACCTCTGTATGTTACACCATTGTCCTGCGGACACCACCGCCCAGTATGGCTGCCACTTAAGGAAAGCCTGCCAGCCCCTTCTTATCACTGCCTGGCAGATATTCTTATCACATGCTCCCTAACATTTATTAAACACTTACTTTGTCAGATCTGCCTTCCATATTACAGGGCACAAGGAGAGTACAAATGGACCCCCTCTACCATATGTCTAAATACTTGAAGGCTGTAAGAAAGCTCACAAATCAAGGTATTTATAATTGGAAGAAACATGTCTATATTCAGAATCCTTAGACTTTGGGGGTTTCTGTACTCTCAAGACAAAGACTTCAAAGGGACATACTGTTGGGCCCACCTCCTTTGCATTTCCTGTTCCTAACTCCATTTTTCACATGGACATATAGGTAGTTACTTAAGTTTTCCCACAATCCCACAGATAACCTGTCTTTTTGAGTTTAGGGCTGTACAGCAGCAGCATAGACTGCCCTCCAAAGGCTTGTGCAGTTTGTTGTTGTAGTTAGTTGTTGTGTGTGTGGTTTTTTGTTTTTTTTTTTTTGATACGGTCTCACTTCGTAGTTCCTGCTGGCCCTGAGCTCACTGTGTAGCCCAGGCGAGCCTCGAACTCAGCAATCCTCCTGCCTCTGCCTCCCGAGTGCTGGGATTACAGGTGTGACCCACCATTCCTGGCATTGCAATGTGTGGTACTGATTACTGGTGGGCATGAGTCACCACCCCCAGTATTGTTGCATATGGTTACCGGGGATTGAACCAGGGACCTTGTACTTGGTAGTGAGGTGCTGAAACCACTGAGCTAAATTTCTGGTCCTGTGCAGTTCTTAAAAGTAGATTTGTTGCAGGCCAGGGATTTAACTCAAATGGTACCATGCCCATCTTGGAAGCATAAGGGTCTGAGTTTGATCCCTGATACTGCCGACTTTTTTTTTTTTTAAAGTGGATTTGTTACTGGCCACTCAGGTCTGCATGCTCAAATTTGCTTGTTACCTGCTGACTAAACCAAAGACTGCTGACTCCAAGGAGATGGAGGAGCTTTGTTTCCCATCAAATCACTATCTCATTAGATATAGGTGTGTGAGTCTTATTGCAAGAACCAGAGGGAAGGGGGAATGCAGTGAGACAGCAGACTTTTCTGTGTTGTTTCATCTGTTCTGGACCCTGGTTTCTGTATTTTGTCTGTTTATCTAGGCTGAGGAGAAGAGAGAGGATGGCATTTATGCCCAAGGCCGAAGTTTGAAGAAGCGAGTTGTCTCTAAAGGAAGCATTTCTCATTTAAAGTTCCATTAGAATGCAAGGTACTGATTGGTGGCTGGTTTCTCACCTAGGAGAGCCACTTCCTGAGTGTTGTTTCTGCAGATTAGCAAACAAACCTCCATGTGATAGGGGTCCTGGCTGATTCTCTTTGACATCAAACGAGAACTCTAGTCTGACCATGACCACCTTCTAAATTGACCCACAAGTGGCAATGTTGGTAGAATAAGTGCTCTGGTCAGAATAATTACTAATCTTGTAAAGGACCTAATAGTTTTCAAAGTCCTTTTATGTACTTTGGCCCAGACCCCAAGATGAGATAAACGGACTGAGTAGGACCAAACTTGAAAAACTATTCAGAAGCAAAAAGTGAGCGCTCATCCCTTCACAGTACCAAGCTCAGGTGCTGAGCAAATGCTTCCTGCACAGTGGTCTTAGAGGCCCTAGCCAAGGTCTGAGGGAACTCAGAACTGTCATGTCCCCGCCAGGACAGTGGCTGAACCACCAGTCATCAGCAGACTCCAAGCCATCATTCCTCCCTCTCTTCAGTCTCATTTCACAATTCAGGCCTGTTTGGCTCCCTTCAGCCAAATCAAGTGGCATTTCTCTAGTATCAGCTCCAGTCATCTGTGTTCATTCAGCTACCCACAAATTTGTTGTATGTACCTGTGTATGGATATGGAATTAATCCTTGAATCTCTGTCATCTGAGTAGAGAGGGGTTTGTCAGAACTGTGAAGAATAGGGAGCCTGAGGAAACTAATGTGCATTTCCTGCTGCATATGGACAATGAGAGATAACTTTTTTTTTTTGAGACAGGGTCTCGCTTTGTAGTTCAGGCTGGCTCTGAGCTCACTATGGAGCCCAGGCAAGCCTCAAACTCAGCATCCTCCTGCCTCTGCCTCCCGAATGCTGGGATTACAGGAGTGAGCCACCACGCCCGGCACTGTGGTATGTGGTATTGATTGCTGGTAGGTGTGAGTCTCCACGCCCAGCATTGTATGTTGTACCGGGGATCGAACTCAGGACCTTGCGCCTGCGAGGCAGGCGCCGGAACCACTGAGCTAACCCTCCGGCCCGAGAGATACTTTTATGGTTTGTCTCCAATGTGTCCTTTATTGCTTTATAAATGCTGATGATTGGGTCAAAAGATAAACTGAGTAACAAGTGTCTGTGTTTCAAGACTCTTCCAAAGGTGACACCAGGCTCTTTATCAGTAGTCATAATGACACCCTTCAGCCTTTCTTTAGAATGTTCCATGCTTGATCCCAGAATGTCCATTGAATTTATTCCAAACACAGCTGTAGGAACTGTCAGAATCTCAACCTCTGGTGCAATTTATGATTTCCTTTTAAAGAGTGCCACCTGCTGATCAGAATGTGCCAGCATTCAGTCTGGGAGCATTTGGGAGAAAAAAAAGATGACCCTAGTGGAATAAAAGCTACCAGATTTCCGCAGCTTTTACTCTTCTCCACTGAATTTATGAAAAGATGGCCTCTCTAACTCTATAGTAGGTAAATGCCCCATGTTAGGTAGGCTGATAATGAATTTCTTTATATGCTGGGGGCTATACCATCTTCTGAAAGGGCTTTAGATTAAGATTGGAGTTGTATCATCCCATGCACATGAGCACAAGACTGGGACAAGAAGTACAAATGCCAAGGCTTAACTGTACCGCTTTTTTTGGTTGAAATTGTGCCCAAGTATAATCCCAGGAGTAGTAAGAGGCATGGAGTCTTCAGGATAAAAGTCGTGGCCACAGTGTAGAAAACAGGCCTGCCTGAAAATTCATCTCTAAGACACAGAACAAAATTTTGAATATATAAAAAATGATAATCAGCCGGGCATGGTGGCTCACGCCTGTAATCCCAGCACTCGGGAGGCAGAGACAGGAGGATTGCTGAGTTCCAGGCTTGCCTGGGCTACATAGTGAGCTCAGAGCCAGCCTGAACTACAAAGCGAGACCCTGTCTCAAAAAAAAAATGATAATCACTAATATAATTTGCAGACAGATATGCCATCATATTGAGATATTGAAGTTGGCTTTAGCTCTGGGAAGCAGAGAAATGAAGCTGAGGGGAAAAAAGATTAAGTCAAGCAGACTAGACAGCCCCATTCACTATCTACCATTCACCACAACTGTGAACTCTCAGAAAGTTAGATTTTTCCCGTGTACAAATACATGCATCTAACTATGTAAATACCAAATAAAGGAACATACACAATGCATGTAGCATAAAATACTAGTCAGTAGGGGCCGGAGGGATAGTTCTGGTGCCTGCCTCACAGGTGCCAAGGTCCTGAGTTCGATCCCCAGTAACCACATACAATGCTGGGCCTGGAGACTCAGGCCCACCGGCAATCAATACCACATACCACAGTGCTGGGCGTGGTGGCTCACGCCTGTAATCCCAGCACTCAGGAGGCAGAGACAGGCGGATTGCTGAGTTCGAGGGTTGCCTGGGTTACATAGTGAGCTCAGGGCCAGCCTGAACTACAAAAGTGAGATCCTGTCTCAAAAAAGAAAAACAAAGTAGTAAATGGCAATCCTTGGTAATACAGCAAGAAACAAGATGCAGAAACAGGAGGCTGGATGTTGTAGGTGTGGTAGGGTGTAGAAAGTCAAAGAGCAATCCGGCATAGCCAGGCTGTGGTTCTTGAGCAGTCCTTAAGCCCAGCCTAGGAGACCTAAACTCACAGTGACACTCTGTCCTCAGGTGGCCACCATGTCCTTGAAGATCCAGACAAGCAATGTAACCAACAAGAATGATCCCAAATCCATCAATTCTCGAGTCTTCATCGGAAACCTAAACACAGCTGTGGTGAAGAAATCAGATGTAGAGACCATCTTTTCCAAATACGGCCGTGTGGCTGGCTGTTCTGTGCACAAAGGATATGCCTTTGTGCAGTACTCCAATGAGCGCCATGCCCGGGCAGCTGTGCTGGGCGAGAATGGGCGAGTGCTGGCTGGGCAGACTTTGGGTAAGTTAACTCCTACTGAAAATGGCTCTTATAGCATCCTGCAAAGTAGCTGATGTCCTGTATTGTTCATTTCTCGAAGTAGCCTCCTTCTTTAGCCCTACCATCACTTCCAGTCCCCTGAAATGTTATAACTTCAATAGGTTGAAGTTTATAGGTTGTATTCAAGTGGCAGATTAAGTAGTTACAAAGTCCTATAGGGGAGAATTTTAGAAGCCCCTGGGAACTGCTTCTGTTCTACTCCTGCCTTCTTGATGCTTCTTAGTAACAGTCATTGTGGTTTTATGTAAAATACACATTCCCCCAGGAAAGGGAACAGAATGGACTTAGCATAGTCTGTTACCCAGCCTGTAGTTGACTCATGTTGGAGCCAGGAGAAAGAGCTAGGAACACAAGAACAAAGCAGGGCAGGTACACTTGACCTTGGTGATACATATGTATTATATGACTGTACTGGTGGTCTGCCTTGGAATATGTATTCATTGTTGTGAACATATTTCTATATGTGTATGTTTAAAAGGTGACATCTGTGTATAATCGTGAATACAAAATGTATAGATGTGACAACGTGAGTATGTAGACACATACCCTTTTAGTATAAGTAGTGTTATGTGTGTTAGAACACAATTAAGTATGTAAGAAACACATATATTTATTTGCCAGTATTTCTTGAGATCATTTCATTTGCTAAGCACTGCTCTAGAAACAAAGATGTTTGATAGTAAATGCATGAGAGAGTGCGTTGGTCCCTTGCATATGTGTAGTTATGTATATAATGTTGAAGCTAAGTCTGAGTGTACTTGAGAGGCCAGTGTTACTGGTGTGTGAATGGATGTGACTGGTAGTTTGTCTGTGTTCCTGTATATGTGATGTATGTGTTCTCAAGAATACATATGTGAACATGTGTGGTGTACATGATGCATGTCCATGCAACATGTCAGAGTGTATATGGAATGTATAAATGGGCATATCCATGTGATGTCTGAGTATGAGTCTGATATTTGAGGGCTTAACTGTATGAAATCCTTTGCCACTTCAGAACCATCTACATGTCATGTGAGCACTATGTGTATACACAGTGGGGGTAGGAATGCAGGCATACTGCCATCATGCCAGCATTCTGACTCTCCCTGTTCATTCCCCACAGATATCAACATGGCTGGTGAGCCCAAGCCCAACCGACCCAAGGGGCTAAAGAGAGCAGCAACTGCCATATACAGGTGGGGGTGCTTTGTCTGTCTTTCTCTGTGTCTCAGTCTTGGTAGGATGGGGTCCTTTTTCACAGAGGGAATAATTGCTGGTAGGGATTATGCTAAGTCTAGAAGTTGGGGAGGCATTTGAGTTGAGGGCCTATGGAAAGTGGACTGAGTGGCCACCCCTAAGCTCCAGCCCTCTCCCCTTTGTTTCCCCAGTGGCTACAGCTTTGACTATGATTACTACCGAGACGACTTCTACGACAGGTGAGCAGGGGAGAGGCGTGCCCAGGCATGAAACAGCCAAGCTGGAAGGGTCCTGAGAGATTGCTGGTGCAGCCCACTAAGTCCTCCAGTTGGGAACCGAAGCCCAGAAGTATGGACAGGCATTTGCCCAAAATTGTTCTACAAGTCAGTGGCAGAGCTAGAATGGATCCAGTTCTGCAGGGGCCCAGGCCAGAGCTCTTACCAGCACACCATCTTGCCTTGGAATCTGAATCTAACTTCCTTCCTTCTAATAAGACACCAGGGCACTCACTGTACAGCCAAAGAAAACATAAATGTAGCCAGCTGGAATGCAAAACAGTACAGGGTCAGTTGCAGGGAGTTTGAATCCTCGTACTTTTGCTTCTCTCTCATTAGCCCTGTGAGATGCCCAGCTAACCAGAAGGGAGCCTAGATAGAGCTCAGCCTCTTACCCTTATATTTATAGCCATGTGAAGGTTTGTGTTAGTCCCTGGTGGCTTTTATCTCACGTAAGTTATGGGGTCATACTCCTGTGGTGCACTGTTGAGTAGAAGCCAAGGGGAATACTGCCCCAACCCTCTCTTCTTCCTTGCCCTTCCCACCCTCACCCCCAGCTTACCCACCCCAGGCAACCCAGGAAGAACAGAACCTTTTTCAGCCTTGATACTTCTCACCTGTGAGTGGTTTCAGGTGATACTGTGGTACAGTGGAAAGTGCCCTAGTCTGGGAATCAGAAGAGTTAGGTGCTAATTCCAGCTCTGCCACTGAGTGAATTATGTGACTTTAGGCAAATTCTGTGAAATGGGCTTGCACCAAATCATCCCTCAGGGCTCCTCTATCTCTGGGATTCTGTGGTTCAGTGATTCTGACCAAGGCCAGAGCCGTCCCCTCCCCTTGAGGGTAGAAATACAGGGTCCAGGATTGGATCCATTCCCAGAGACACTATCTGTAGCCATCAGTATCCCACCCCCAGCAGGGACATCTTGAACAAAGCAGTGCCACAGATGGCACTTTGAATTTCCTGGTGGTGGAAGGTGATAAATGGCATGAGGAAGTACCAAGGTGTACCTCTGACCATGACTTTGGTTAGAGAATAGTGGTAGAATTGTGGTAGCAGCACATGTGGGAGGGACAGCTACCAAGTATACTGAGCTTCTGCCTGGTCAGCAGAAAAGGAGACCTTCTTGGAGAGGACTGGGTGATAGTGCTGGTCCGGGGGCCAGCATCTGAGTGAGTTCCTCAACCTTGATGTCCTGTCAAGCTCTGGCCTCTTGTCTTGCAAGTGGAACAAGAAAGATGTCGATGCCAGTAGGAGAAGGCTTAGAGTCTGGCCTCATATCTGAGCTTCTGACTTAAATTTCTAAGTACCCCAAACTTTTGCCTACCATGTATTCTAAAGGGTGGTTTTTTTTTTTTTTTTTTTTGCTTTTTGAGACAGGGTCTCGCGTTGTAGTTCAGGCTGGCCCTGAGCTCATTTCTAAAGGGTGTTTTTAACCAAGGTTTCTTACTCACTTAAAGCTGACTTGACCCTGGATTTAGTAGCCATCCTCATAGGAATTTAATAGCCATGCTCATAGGCAGATGGGAAAACTGAGTCAGCTCAGGGAGACTCTGGGATTCTTACCTACACCCACCTCCACTCCCATTCTAGTGATTTGTACTGCTTGGAAATGTGCAAGCACTGACCAGATAGTGGGGTGGCAGAAGCCAATTTATGTGAAAAGACAGGTCTGGGTCCCAGTGATCCAGGGAAGGCTCCTTTCTGGGGCTGGTCTGTTTGCTTCTCTATTGACTTGAGACCCCTACCACCTGCTGCCTTTCCTGCCAACACCTGGCCAGGGTGGCAGAAAAGGTAAATATAGAGAGAATACCAGCATCCATCAGGGTCTAGAAAGTTTTCATGGGATTTTGGGAGCAGGCAGAGGTATGTACTGCACGTGCAGGGGTGGGGTGGGGGTGGGGCTACAATGTGTAGGGCTAGTGCTGCAGTGCTCCCTGGTGGCCACAGGCCATACTGCAGCCTCTGGCATGTTTGCCCTCACAGGCTCTTCGACTACCGAGGTCGCTTGTCACCAGTGCCAGTGCCCAGGGCAGTTCCTGTGAAACGACCTCGGGTCACAGTCCCTTTGGTTCGTCGTGTCAAAACTACCATACCTGTCAAGCTCTTTGCCCGCTCCACAGCTATGAACTCTGGCTCAGCCAAGATCAAGTGTGAGTGACTCTTGTTTTCTTCCTGGATATACATTGGAAAATAGAAAAAGAAATATCTCCCACAGTTCTACTGCTCTAATACGCCCAAGTATTTTCATACATTTCAGAGAGGAAAAGGCTGAGTTTTAAGGAGGAGGAGGAGGGGATTGGGATGGATAGTCTAGCGCTGTTACACAGAGCCCAGTAAGGAGATAGTTATCTTTCCTGTGGTAAGGACAAGGCTAGGACAACACAAGCCATGTTCTCTCTGGTGTTTATACACTGTAATCAGGTGCTCAGAAAACCCAACTACAGAAGACTCTGTTCACACACTGTAAGATAAACTCCAACTTGGGCTGGAGATATAGCTCCATGGTTCCAGTGCCTGCCTAGCAAGTGCAAGGTCCTGAGTTCGATCCCCAGTACCACATACCACAGTGCTGGGAGTGATGACTTATGCCTGTAATCCCAGCACTCGGGAGGCAGAGACAGGAGAATTGCTGAGTTCCAGGCTTGCCTGGGCTACATAGTGTGAGCTCAGGGCCAGCCTGAACTACAAAGCAAGATCCTGTCTCCAAAAAAAAAAGATAAACTCCAACTTATAAACTGAGATGCATGTTCTTGCGGAAGCACACACAGGAGCACATTATATACCTGCATTCCTGTTCCTTCTCTGCCTCTTTCAGATTGAGAAGTCTAGTAGCAAATAGCCGGATTCAGAAATATAGGCTGGTTGCTCTGGGGTTGGCCTCCAGCGAATCCAAGAGGCCCTTTCCCTGGGGAAGAATGATAAAAATTTATCTTTCTGACAAAATGGGACTGGGATTTTGTTAGGTTCAAGCCCCTTGGTGACAGCCCTGTGCCCCTAATTCCAGTAAAGAGCAGTGAGCTGCAGGTCATCAAGACAGAATTGGCGCAGATCAAGTCCAACATTGATGCTCTGTTGGGTCGCTTGGATCAGATCGCCGAGGAGCAAAAAGCCAATCCAGGTCAGCCTTTGAGAGTCCTCACCCAGCTCAGTGACTGGGGGCTCAGGGCAGAGTATGGGTGGGGAGATCGGAGGCTAGGGTGGGGGTCAGATGCTGGGGAGGCCTCCGACCCCAGATTTCTCAGATCCCAGTCTACTTGGACCCCCATTGCTGAGACCAGCTTCTGCCAAGGTGCTGTGCAGTTGCTTCAGGCTGAAATTTAGTCCCTCTTCTCCACCCCAAACTTCAAGATGGCAAGAAGAAAGGTGATAGCGGCAGTGGCAGTGGTAGTGGTGGCGGCAGCGGCAGTGGTGGTGGCGGTGGCACTGGCACTAGTACTAGTGGCAGTGGTGGTGGTGGTGGCAGCGGCGGCGGCGGCGGCGGTGGTGGCGGCGGTGGCGGCGGCGGCAGCAGCGGCAGTACCAGTGGCGGCACCAGCAGTGGCGGCGGCGGCAGCAGCAGGCCACCACTTCCAGAGGACACCACTTCTGAGGCAGGCACACCCCAGGAAGAAACCCAGACTCGAGATGATGCTGACGAGGAGGGGCTGCTGACACACAGTGAGGAAGAGCTGGTGAGGGCCTGTCAGGGGCATGACTGGGAAGGGCTCCTCACTGAGCACTGGCAGACTTGAGGAATCTCTAAACAGCTGACTTGACTGTTCCACCTTCTTTTCTACCCCATGAAAAAAACTGGCCTAGAAGGGTCAGTTAGCTTGGTCAGGGCTTTACAGCTAATACAGCCATGCCAGAGTTGGAGCTCAAACTTGGATCTGGACTTTATACTTTTCATCACTGCTGGGCTCTAGCATGTGGACAGATAGGCTCATGGCCATGCCCAGATTGTCTCTTTCTTTGAGCCTGGCTTGATACTTCTACCTTACTCTCTTGGGCATAGTGATCTCCCTAAAGTCCCTAATGAAAGATTTAGATGCTCCAAAGTTACAGACCCCACCAGTCTTCAAGGCTTTCATCTTACTGTGGTCCACAGAAGTGTGCTCTCCACTACTTCTACAACTCTGTCTGTCCCTTCTCTGTCCTGTGGGGCTCTTCACCCACCTTCTCAGGATTCCAAGCCAGCCTTACTGGCTGATTCATAGTCATTTTTCTGGGCTGTTTACCCTATTCAGACTGGGTCCTCCAGATGTGCTCTGGGCCTAGGACCTTTCTACATAGATGGCTAAGGGCAGAAGTCAGAGCTTGCAGTGAGTGACGTGTGGTTCCACTTGCCTTCTCAGGAGCACAGCCAGGACACAGACGCAGAGGATGGGGCCTTACAGTAAGCAGGTACGGTGGTCCTGGGAGCAGAGGGAGGGAAGCAGTGAAGGGAAGGGTGTGCCTTTTCTCCAAAGCATACCTGCTAAGGTAGCACTGTACTCGGGAATGAAGATCCTTCCACCTGCAGCCATTTTGCCACATCCCTCTGTGGCATTAAGTAGCTTGACAGGCAGAGGACTAGGCACCAGGAGAGTATGCTTAGCTAAGCCCACCCAGCAAGGGTTCTCAGCATATTGAGCCATGTTGCCTGCTTATTATCCTTAAGGAGTCCCTTGTCTGAAAGACAGACCATTGCGGCCCAATGTGAGCAGGAAAACAGAAGGAAGAAACAATGTGTAGTGGAACCTGCTCATGACTAGCGAGCGGCATTCCACAGGACGACAGCGGCCTTGGCAGAGGCACAGTGCTCCACCGCCCTGGGGTGTGTGAGGTGAAGAGCCTCCTGCGCCCTACCATGCTTTCGCAGCACGGAGAAGGCATTGTTCATCACCAAAGGGTGGTGACAGGTATCTTCTGTGCTCGGCTTACGGACTTGATCCTATTAGAAAATGCCCTATATGACAGGGGCTACACCTTTTTAAAATTTTGATTTTATTTCCATTGCTGCAAGGTTAGGATTGTGGTAGGATTACAGACGTGGAAATTGAGGCATTAAGGAAGCAGGGGCTAGAGCTTAGGTTTGTACCCAGTGGTATGCAGCCTCAGTGTGCGTTCTTTGGCCACTAGCCTCCATCTTGCACTGCTCTAATCTAGAGGAAGCTAGTTCATACCTGCTCTGCCTACTGTCTGATCCATTCCTTTGGGGCCAAATTCAGAGTAAGGTAGTGGTAGAGGAAGGTTTCAAAGTACCTGTGCTCCCAGGGATGTCTTGATAGATAACTCCTTTATGCTGTTAGGTACTCCATCAGTAGAGGCTTCCAGGACAGTTGAGTTTAGAAAATTCTTAATGTATAGTCTTTCCTCGTGGAACTTTGTGATCCATTTTACCTGGGAAGCTAAGTTTTTTTGTTTTTTTTTTTTGTTTGTTTGTTTTTGCTTTTTGAGACAGGGTCTCACTTTGTAGTTCAGGCTGGCCCTGAGCTCACTATGGTGCCCAGGCAAGCCGCCGCGAACTCAGCAATCCTCCTGTCTCTGCCTCCCAAGTGCTGGGATTATAGGCGTGAGCCACCACGTCCGGCATTGTGGTATGCGGTGTTGATTGTTGGTGGGCGTGTCTCCATGCCCAGCATTATATGTGGTTACCGGGGATCGAACTCAGGACCTTGCGCTTGGAAGGCAGGCGACAGAACCACTGAGCTAACCCTCCGGCCCTGGGAAGCTAAGTTTTACTTTGATAACTAGTTCACAGGATAGGCTAAAATGGGCTCAGATGAGGACACAGAGGCTCTCCAGGGTTAGAAAGCCAAAAACATGATCATATCATAACGTCAGAGCCATAGTACAGGCATGTCAGTCTGCAGACACAGTTCTACCCTTTTCCCCTCCTCTTCATCCCTTTCTCTGAGTCTTAGTCTCTTCTTTTCTGTTTCTTAGCCTGACAGGAGCAGTGGTCACCAGGAGAAGGGCAGCGCTGTCCAAGGCCTCAAGCCAGGGACCCACCCCTGGATGCCAACTTGTAGCGAGTACCAGAGGAACGCTGGCAGTAGGCACTCCTTCCCCCATACATCCCAGGCCAGTGCCACATCTTCTGCAGGTGGAGTCATCAGCTACCCCTTCCCCATGCACAACATCCCTGTCTGTACTGTCCAGGCCAGAGGCAGAGCACAGAGGTTTCCCCGCACTCTGCCTCCCCTCCCCAGGACATTCCTAGGCTTGGGGTTTTTCTATGGGTTTGGAGGGGGGTTGGTACAGGATGGGGACCGTAATAAAGAGATTGAATCCAGCCTGTTCTGAGATGAGATGGTTTGTGTTTTTGCATGATAGTGTCCTGGCCTTTCTGGCTACCTTAAAGCTGGTCTAATGAACTAACTGCTACTGTCCTGACCTTTTTCTTCTCTCTCCCATGGAACACTGTCTGGGGCATTGATGGCAAACCTTTTTAGTTTTCAACGATAAACAGCCCGCTGCAACATAGGTGCCATAGATTTGTCACCATTGGTGTAGGGTATCTTAATACTTGTCTGTGGGCCTTAATTTCCTCAGTTTAAATGGTAAAAAGCCAGTAGGACTGCCAGAGAGAGTCAGATGTGTGAGCACCCAGGAGCATTTTTTCCTGGCTGAAGTGCCCAGTAATCATAACCATTTACCTTCCAGTAGTAAATTGTAGTCTTAATTTCTTTCCTCAGCTTCTCACTGTGCCCACCTCTAAAATAATTCTAGAATCTGCCACTTTCTGTACTCTGTAATGCCTTAAGATACCGTGTTTTTTTTTCACTTGGGGCTTGGTTGTCTCACCAACCTCTCCCCTTTCCCACCGCCCGTCCACAGTGGTGGGGGTGGCCCGCTTGCCTGCCTCCCTTCCTTTTTTTCTTTTATTTATTCCTTCCTATCTTCTCCCCCTCACAGTGGTTACTTAGACAGAAAAGGGCTGTGCAAACAGCAAAAAGAGAATGGAGAGTGGATTGGTCATTTCCAAGTTAACTTCCCCTTTCTGGTCACTCTCTCACCTATATGAATGTAACCATAATTTAGGCATTTGTGGTACTGTGAGTGACCATTATTTTGAGCTTCTAAAACTCATGACATATCCTCACAGAGCCCTCATAATAACACATTGCTTTAAATCTCCGCCATTCTCACCAGAGAGATCATTTGTGACACATTCATCAAATGGCTATATTCAAAACTCTTTAGGAGGGTACAGTGTGGCAGGAGGCCTACTGTTGTTTCGAGGATAATACCAAGTTTGGAGTAGGCTTCATAGCCAGAATCTACATGAGCTTAATAAAATCAAATAGATCAAAGAGGCAGGTGAGGAATCTTGTAACCAAGTAGTGTGTTTGTTAATTACAAACTGAGACTCCACAATACCTGTTGTATTTATCTCTGGAATAAAGAGTGTCAGTAACTGCAGATTCCTCCCTATTCAGGCCATAGCTAGCAGTTCTAGCCTCCCGGGAATGGGTGAGAGCTGGGGGTATAGCTCCTTGAGCACTTGTCTAGGGTGTACATGGCCCTGGGTTTGATCCCTGATTACCCCCCCCCCCCACCGATTAAAAGAAGTGAAGGGGTACCTTCGCTTGCATTGGGAATGTAGCCAGTCCATAGGTAAAGACCTGGACCTGATGTAACCAATACTCAAGTCACCCACAGAAACTATTGACTGAAACTCACATAGTTCAGTTCAGTAGCATACCTTGCACCAGGGCTTTGATTCGGGTTGTGGTAGAGGATGAAGGCTGGACGTGGAATGATGCTCAACTCCCTTGGGGAATGGAAACTCCCAAGGAAGTCTGTTGTCTTCTACATCCAGTGCAAGGGAGAGGGAATTCGCTGGGTACTCTCCCAAGCCTTTACTAGACTAATTGTCCTATTTACTTCTAATAACAATCCCTTAACAGTAAATATATTTACCCTGTTATAGATTGCGAAACTAAGACTTAGGGTTGAATAACTTATCAAAACTTGTGTTACCTTCTCGGAAGTGGAGGCAGGATGCATAGCCCCAGTTCCCTCCTACGTGATGTTAAGGACACCTGATCCTGTGAGCCTCTCCTGACATTCCTCTGCACTCGGTGTTGCCTGACTCCCTGTTTTGCCTGTATCTCTCTGCCCTCTCCGTTTATGGTACATATTTCCTAGATAACCCATGGCTTCTGCTTTCATGATCTCATCTTCCCATGGGCACCAAGATGGATAACGAGATACCCACTGGGTAGCTGCATCTGGATCTCCACAAAGAACTCAGTTGAGCCCTGTCTTGTTCAGCCCATTTTTTTTCACGAATCTCCATCTTTGGAATCCGCAGTGTTCACTCTGTTGCCTAAATCAACATCTCCCACTTCTCCCTCTCCAGATGTTAATTTGTCTATCGTGTCTTGGCTTTAACCCCTTTTCATTCCACCGCTTTAGATTAGATCTTTCTTACAACTTACTTGGACTTCTGAAATAAACTCACTTGCCCCACTGCTTACTTCCCACCAGGTCTTCACTACCCAGAGTAAGAACCAGACCCATAGGTTTGGCACAGAAAGCCTTCCTCCTGTGGCTTCACACTTCTGAAATTTGTTCTCTAAGCTCAGCTCACAAGGAACTGAGACTTGGGCCATGTGACTTAAATGAGCCTTTGCATGTGTGGTTGCCTCTACCCTAAATGCTCATGTCTTTTTCCCTCTGGCTAATTCACACACTTTCCTAACGTGAAGCACAGCATCCCCACCATGTGCTACTTGTCACAGTTTTTCCACCTTGTGTTGACCACTGGTTTGCCCTGTATCACCAACTAGATGGAAGACCGAAAGGGCCCTAAAGTGTAACAGGCACTCGGAGCACATGACAGCTGTGAGGCAGCAGGGCACAGTGGTTCAGAGCACTCTGAAGCCCAGTCACCTGAGAATGCATTCTGGTGACACTCACACGGCTGTGACCTTGGGTGAGTTGCTTACCCCAGGGTTCCTATTTTCTCACTGGGAAAAACAATAATCTACTGCAAAGGCTGGTGTGAAGAGGGCCTGACTCAGATTTGTCACTGGGTAAGAATGGCCCAAGTTTTGAGCCATAAAGAGACACATAGCGTAGGGATACCTTTAGTATTAAAAATTTTAATTCTCAGAAACTAAAATAATTATGTTACCATTTGTGGTATAATTAGGTTTGGGCAATTTTCTACTTGATATTTTGACCTTAATTTGGATTCTGGCACATTTAAAAGCCTAACGAGATCTATAGCTAACGAATAACTTTTAAACATGCCCATTAAAATACTGTCCAAGGGCCAGATTTAGCTCAGTGGTTCCAGCACCTGCCTGGCAAACAAAGTCCCTGGTTCGATCCCTGGTAACCACATACAATACTGGGTGTGGTGGCTTATGCCCATTAGCAATCAGCACCACATACCATAAATGCCAGGCTTGGTGGCTTAAGCCTGTAATCCCAGCACTTGGGAGGCAGAGACAGAGGCAGAGGTAGGAGGGTTGCTGAGTTCAAGGCTTGCCTGGGCTACATAGTGAGCTCAGGGCCAGCCTGAACTACAAAGTGAGACCCTGTCTCCAAAAAAAAAAAAAGTCCAATTACTCAGACTATCCAGTAATACTTACCCTCAGAAGGAATTAAAAGGACCCATAACAACTACTAAGGTCCTAACAGAGGCACTTCGTCCTTTCTTCTGTCACTAATACCAGAATAAAACTCCAGGGACTATGCTTCTACTGCAAATTCTGAGTTTGGTGTCCCTGTAGCCAAGGGTAGCAAGGCTGATTAGGTTAATTGAGGCAACCATCCAAGAATAGCTCATTGTCAACTATAAGACAGCAGTTTCCAAGGTTTAGTGGAAAATCACAAATGTGGCAAAATGATGTGGTTACAGATATTACCAGCCTGTCTGATTGCTTACTCTGGAATTAACCCCTGGAAATCCAGCCTAATAAACCCTTTGACAGGAAACGTTTTTTTTTTTTTTGAAACAGGGTCTTGCTTTGTAGTTCAGGTTGGCCCTGAGCTTACTCTGTCACCCAGGCTTGCCTCAACTCACAGCAATCCTCCTGCTGCTGCCTCCCAAGTGTTGGGATTACAGGCGTGAGCCACCATTACCAGCATTGTGGTATGTGGTACTGATTGCTGATGGGCATGTTACCACGCCCAGTATTGTGATTGGTTGGTTACCTAGGATTGAACCAGAGACCTTTGCGCTTGCTAGGTAGGCGGCAGAACCACTGAACTATAAATCTCCAGCCCCAACTTCGAACATACTACTAAATCGTGTTTTGTTCAAATGTGGAATCAGCACTTGACAGGCAAAGGAACTGAATGGGGAACTACCTTATATACTCCTTCCAGGTTGTGCAGCCAACCATTTTTTCTTGCAGAAAAACAACTTTCTAAAGCATTGCTTTTCTCAGCATGGGGTGCATAAATAAAAATTGCTGTGAACACCTGAGCTGATCTAGGGGTAACAATGAACAAGGACCTGAAGACGTGAAGAGTGAGCCAGGTACTTACCCCCAGGGGTATGTGTGTATGTGTGAAACAGTTTAACAGGATTTTCTAAAGGATAGAACTGATACATATCTGTTTGAAAAAAAGTGCACATCAGCAGAGTAAACTTTTCTTAGGTAGTTATGAAATGATCTCTACTTTCCATAGAACTCTTTTATTTGCGTATTTGTTTGTATAACTAGGGGTGGTCCTCAATGCTTTTTGAGACAGGGTCTCGCTTTGTAGTTCAGGCTGGCCCTGAGCTCACTATGGTGCCCAGGCAAGCCGCCGCGAACTCAGCAAT
This sequence comes from Thryonomys swinderianus, assembly GCA_004025085.1. Taxonomy (NCBI): domain Eukaryota; kingdom Metazoa; phylum Chordata; class Mammalia; order Rodentia; family Thryonomyidae; genus Thryonomys; species Thryonomys swinderianus. Next base: position 12,379 of record PVIC010016631.1, on the reverse strand, counting down.
CCTCCTGTCTCTGCCTCCCGAGTGCTGGGATTACAGGCGTGAGCCACCACGTCCAGCATTGTGGTATGCGGTGTTGATTGTTGGTGGGCGTGTCTCCACACCCAGCATTACATGTGGTTACCAGAGATCGAACTCAGGACCTTGCGCTTGCGAGGCAGGCACCGGAACCACTGAGCTAACCCTCCGGCCCCCCTCAATGCTTTTTAAGACAAGGTCTTGCCATGTAAGTCAGGCTCACTTCAAACTAATGGCAGTCTCCTGCCTCAGTCTCCTGAGTTCTAGAATTACAGGCTTATGCCACCACACCAGGCCCTTTTTTTCCTAAGACACCTAGAATCAAAAATTATAAGCTGAATTCTCTTCTTACAGTAACTTGCGTTTCTTTAACAGAAACCCTCAACTGCCTTTACTTTGTTACTTCATAGCAAGCCACAGTTGCTGACAGGACGTGGAAATGTTAAAGGCTGGTGTTACTATGTGGGATGTATAGCAACTGTCACTGTCAACCTGCCATCCACTCTTAACCAATGTCTTAACTGGAATACCATAAAGGCAGAGGATCACTCCTGAGCATTTGGTTTGAACATGAAGTTAAAAACTGGAGTTGAGGGCCGGAGGGTTAACTTAGTGGTTCCGGTGCCTGCCTCGCAAGTGCAAGGTCCTGAGTTCAATCCCCGGCAACCACATATAATGTTGGGCGTGGAGACACGCCCACCAACAATCAACACCCCAAACCACAATGCCGGACGTGGTGGCTCACACCTGTCATCCCAACACTCGGGAGGCAGAGACAGGAGGATTGCTGAGTTCGCAGCGGCTTGCCTGGGCACCATAGTGAGCTCAGGGCCAGCCTGAACTACAAAGCCGAGACCCTGTCTCAAAAAGCAAAAAAAAAAAACTGGAGTTGAAACTCCACATAACTGCTTTCTAATCTTTCACCAAACTGTATGTCCCATGCCTTCCTCTAAGCAGGCCCAGGTAAATACAAAAGTGAACAAAACACATAACATACACATGAAAGCACTGGAGTGCTAGCTACATAAGAGGCACTGATCCTTGCTTTATTCACCCAGTGTTATCAAAATTGGGAATTGTACCAGTAAAGAATTCAATTTATAAAAAAAAAAATTTGGGAATCCTGTGAGTGTAGGTACAAAGTAAGAAAAACGGTCATAAACAGCAGCTGGGCTTAGCCTGGCAGTGGTGGCGACTCAAGCAGTACACAGTCTGCTCAGGAAGACCTGCTTAGTTGAGGGAAAGCTCCCTCCACCACTTCACAGTCAAGGTCCTTGACAACACTGGCCCATTTTTAAAGGTCACAGTGATTAAAAACAATGTAGTGAAGACACTCGGGGATAATCAACTGTTGTTAGGCCACTTAGTATGAACAATGTGGGACTAAGGGGGAAGCACTGTGTACGCCTTATGCCTAGCAGAGCAAGCAAGGCAGATCACAGCACAGACCCATGAAGGTGGCCTCCTCCTCTGGGCTCCAATGAGTGCCTTCCCAGCCAAGTCATCAGGAGACAGACCTGGAGCCACCAGAAACCATACAAGTAACAGCATCTCTTTGTTTCTCAGTCACATCCAGTTACTTCAGTATAGAAAATAGAAAAGCATCTGCGGTAGGCCCTTTTTGACCCAAAGTACAAAGTTGGAGGAAAAAAGCTTCTTCTAGTGTCGGCATTTAGATTTTTTAAGAGTTGCAAGTACTGCATACCCTGTACTCACGAAAGTCATCCAACTAGTGGGGCAGCGCTACAAGACGCAGTAAGAGGCCAGTAAGGAGGAAAATTCTAAGGAGAGAAGGGTACCTAGCACTTTGCAGTTCTCTGATGTAACAGCGGGCAGAGAACTTGGTGGAGAGGTAGTAGCAACAATCCCCACATAAGAAAGTGAAATCAAATATATAGTCGTTCCATGGGTAGTGCAAACAGCCGTCCCACATCTTATGCTCCAACCATCTTTTCGTGGGAAGCCAGTCCAATGACAGCCTTGAATCTCAAGAGAAGCTGAGAAAGGAAGTGGCTGTCCAACTGAAGTGCTTGCCAACAATCCAGTTTTTCAGGAGAAAGGTACAGTGACCTTGCCAGAGCACAGGTACAAACTTGTTGCTGGATTCACTGTGCACATTTTTTTATAAAAAAGAAAACTGAAGGACAAACCAAATTGAAAGAATCACTGTTATAATAACTTTAATTTATCTTGCGTTTTACAGAAGTCTATGAACGATTTTAAAAAAGCACCTCCTTACCCATCATGTTTCTCTGACAGTTGTTAAAGTAGGCAATAAGTATGTCAACAGCTTGAGCATCGGCAAGGATTTCAGATGAACCAGCTGCCAAATCACTTGGCAGCTTTTCTATCTTGTTTTTAATACAGTGACATATCCATTCTGATGGTAAACCTGTCCAGCCAATTCCTCAGAACACGCTTTGCAAAATCTGGAGATTAGCAAATTAGTTAGCTTTGGCACGGAGCTGTGCTCGCTTGCCTGTGACAGCCTGGAAGCCAGTTTTGATACTGGCAACAGAGCATCGAGAATGACAAGTTTCACACTGTAAGAAATACAGCCGGGTGTCCTTCTGCAGAATTGTGTCCGGTGATCGGCACGTGTGACAGGTGACATATTCCTCTGCAGGAGAAGCAACACAAAGCATTACCAGGAAGCCACACCGAGGCAGAGATTTCTACCCTCTGAAATGTATCTCTGCTGAATTCTACATGTCCAGGATCACATGACAGTTCACTTGGGGACCCAGAATAGGGAAACTTAGCTAAACCTAGCTATTCAAAGAGTAAAACACACGAGCTGTTTGCTGTAATGCTTAGGCATTAAAATATGAGTTCAAAAAAGGACTCCAAATGCCTCAGGATGAAGGAAAGGTTGCTAGTTACCTATTCTTAGTTCTGCTGACAGGAGAGCCACCCAAAGGGAACCTACTAGAGTCTGGCCAGGTGGAAACAAACACAATGCCAATTTTTTTTTTTTTTCTTTTTGAGACAGGGTCTTGCTTTGTAGTTCCGGCTGGCTCTGAGCTCACTATGTAGTCCAGGCAAGCCTCGAACTCAGCAATCCTCCTGCCTCTGCCTCCCAAGTGCTGGGATTACAGGTGTAAGCCACCATGCCAGGCATTATGGTATGCAGTATTGATTGCTGGTGGACGTGAGTCTCCACGCCCAGCATTGTATGTGGTTACTGGGGATCAAACTCAGGACCTTGTGCTTGCGAGGCAGGTGCCGGAACCACTGAGGTAACCCTCTGGCCCCACAATGCCAATTTTAAGTGATTAGGAAAATAAGAGGGGGCCAGGCCACACCTGAATCAGGGGCGAGTTTATCAGCTAGGTCTTGCAGGAAATCCAAGTTCCTTTCCCTATATCCCTAATCTATATACCCTTCCTTCCCTTTCACTATTATTTTCCCCAGTTATTTTAAGGTCTTCTTTTTCAGGCTCATAAACGGTTCTCCCAAGAACACTGCAGCCTTAAGAGAACATTCAGAGTGCTGTGATGAAATTATATACTTACTGATATATCTTCTTAACACATTTTCTATCTGTTTCTGTTGGAATCTTCCTTTGATTACAAGTTGGTTGTTACCATCTATAGACCCACTATGAAAGAAAACAAAAATACTGTCATTTTTCTCCTAAAGCAATGAAACTCCAACACCTTTACATTTAATGATTTTAAAGTTTATTCAATGTTGTAGGATAAGTTCTAGGATCAGTCTGCCATACTATCTGGTCTCTCTCTCTCTTTGGCAATATCAGGGATTGAACCCAAAAAGTTTCTGCATTAAGCTATATCCCAGGTGCTTTTTCTTTTTTGAGATGGGAGTCTCATTTTTTGTAGTTCAGGCTGGCCCTGAGCTCACTATGTAGCCCAGGCTAGCCTTGAAATCTTGGGAATCCTCCTGCTTCTGCCTTCCAAGTGCTGCGATTACAGGCATGAGCCACCATGCCTGGTGTTGTGGTATGTGGGTACTGGACCTTGCACTTACCAGGCAGATGCTGAAACACTGAGCTAAATCCCTGGCCCTCATTTTTTATTTTGATACAGGGTCTCACTAAATTACCAAACTGTTCAGGCTGGGGTTGAATTTGCAATTTCCCTGCCTCAGCTTCCCAGAGTGCTACAATTAGAGCTGCACTACCAACCCAGCTTCAAAATTATATTTCTATTGTGAAACCTGATGATCCACCCATAGTTCTTAACATTAAATCCAATTTCAACCCATATCACCACTGACGTCAGATTTACAATGGACTTTAAGTCTAAAACAATTGATTCCTTGTGTTACGGCCACATACCCAACAAGAAACAAACTTACTGAATGTGTACCATATGCAAATCAAGTGAGAGAGCCAAAAGTATAAAAATACAAAAAGACATATATATATATATATATCCTTGAACTCATTAGAGAACCCAGGTTGGCCTCAAATTTCCAGCAATGCTGCCTCAGCCTCTCCAGTACTGGAATTACAGGCATGTGCCACCATGCCCAGCTAACAAGCACTCTTGAGAAAGCAAGACCCTGTGCTAAACATTGTCAATTTGCTAAAAATTACAAATCATAAAGTATAACAGCAAAACTTAGGCAAGAGTTGAATCTGTATTTGTTCTGAATTTTATTGTAAAACTGACCTCTAGAACCTCAAGTTTTAAGCGTACAGGAAAAGCACAGGACACCTTAATTATCTTTGTACTGCTGGTGAGGCAGCAGTATTAAGCATTGTAAAAGCTCAAACTCCAGAGATAGATACACTTAATTTTGTATACTGACTGTTCCAATACTAACCACTAAAACTGTTTTGAAATCTGAGGACAAGGATAGTTATGTTCTACTTCATGACTTGCAAAATTGTGGTATACCCAAAATAGCACTTGAGACAATGACCAGCATACATTAGGTGCTTAGTATGTGTTGCCACTATTATGATTTAAACCTATGTTAATATTTTTTTCAAATTACATTTAGCTTCCTGCTTATAAGAGTCAAAATTCTCAGCCAGGGCTCTATGAGGTTCTGGATTCCTGAATGGAGATGGATGCATTCAGTGCCTTCAGAAGGTTAGCTTGAAAATAGGAAAGTGGCTATTTAATCTTGGATCTTTCTCCTGTACCACTCATTAACTTTAAAGACGTATTACTTAAATAGCTTCTTACTAATATAGAAAAAAATTCCAACTTAAGACAATGTACAGCTCTGAAATTTAATACTTGCCATAAAAAGACCAAGGAGTGGGCCAGAGGGTTAGCTCAGGGGTTCTGGCACCTCCCTTGCAAGCACAAGGTCCTGAGTTCGATCCCCAGTAACCACATACAATGCTGGGCGTGGAGACTCACGCCCACCAGCAATCAATACCACATACCACAGTGCTGGGCCACAGTGCCGGGCGTGGTGGCTCACACCTGTAATCCCAGCACTCGGGAGGCAGAGACAGGAGGATTGCTGAGTTCAAGATTTGCCTGGGCTACATAGTGAGCTCAGAGCTAGCCTGAACTACAAAGCAAGACCCTGTCTCAAAAAGAAAACAAAACAAAACAAAGACCAAGGAGTTCCAGTTAATAAAAGGAAACTAATAAACATGGCAGCACCATGTTCTACTCATTTTCAGGTCAATGTTTTTTTCTGAGCATATTATATATCCTGTCAAAAGAAATTTTTAGAAAATTTCCACTAATACTATACATAAATGCAAACAGTTTCTTACCTTGTACCCAATTCTGCCAATAAAAATGCAAGGAGATGTTTAGGCTGACGATGTAATCTAAAAGGAAAAGTCAAATACATAAGCTTTATATTTCATAGAAATCTAACCAAACTTCTAAAAACTGATCCTGTTCACTATTTCAATCTGTGAATACTCAGCTTTGCAGTGAATTTAAGTGCAGTTTATTTAAACTCTGAGTTGGTAATATATATTTATATTTCAATGCTTATGTACCATATCACTTTCTACTCATACACATATATACATGAACAAGTAACTAAAAACTTGGGAAAAGTGAATACTAATTTTAGAGGACAATATCTTCCTTTGAGAAGGAAAAAAAAAAAGCTCAAGGAGACACAAAGGTGTCCTTAACTATCGAACTCTTTTTAAAGAGATCAGAAGTAAATGTGTCGAAATGTAAGTTAAATATCAACCTAAGTGGCCTATCAAAAACCGTTCTTCCTGGGCCAGAGATTCTGCTCAGTGGTTCCGGTGGCTGCCTAGCAAGCCCAAGGTCCCTGGGTTGGTCTCGGTAACCACAAACAACAATACCAGGCGTGGTGACTCATGCCTCTCGGCAATCAATACCACATACTACAGTGCCAGGCTTGGTGGCTCAAGCCTATAATCCCAGCACTTGGGAGGAAGAGGTGGGAGGATTGCTGAGTTCAAGCCTTTCCTGGGATACATAGTGAGCTCAGGGCCAGCCTGAACTACAAAGTAAGACCCTGTCTCAAAAAATTCATCTTTTTAAATGAAAAATACATATATTTATTTCATGGTAGTACAACAGCTTCTCTTAATGGTAGATTTTTTTCATTTTCCTTAGAATTTATTTTCTAATGAGCATATATTACTATAAGTCATCAGCAAAAAAATTCCTAAGATATTTTAAGTAATGCCTGTAAGTAATGAAAGCAAGTAGGAGTCACTTTTTTTTTTTTTTTTGAGACAGGGTCTTACTTTTGTAGTTCAGGCTGGCCCTGAGCTCACTATGTAGCCCAGGCAAGCCTCGAACTCAGCAATCCTCCTGTCTCTGCCTCCCGAGTGCTGGGATTACAGGCGTGAGCCACAGCGCCTGGGACTGTGGTATGTGGTATTGATGGCTAGTGGGCGTGAGTCTCCAGGCCCAGCATTGTATGTGGTTACCGGGGATCAAACTCAGGACCTTGTGCTTGTGAGGCACGCGCCGGAACCACTGAGCTAAATCTCCGGCCCCCAGGAGTCACTCTTTTGGGTCAGTATGAGCTGACTTTCTTATCTTTGGATAAGATGACAAAGTAAGCCTGAGACCTATGAACTAAAAGAACTGACAGAACTAAATTCTGACCTCCCTCAACCTAAACCCTACATTTGTGCATCTTCTACTATAATGAAATCCAGGAAAACAATATCCATAAAACTCCACTGCAAATCTAGTACTTAGAATGAAGGGTCTCCATTAACCAACTTACAGTTTACAGATATCTGTGAAGTTGACAAAAGAAGTTTTCTTGGTTCCTACTCGGACGACCTGTGGAGGTTTCATGACAAATTTTCTTTTCTCTCCAGCAACCATATCTGGATTCTTTTCCCTCATGATGTTGAACACTCTATTCAGTAGCTACAGGGATAAAGTGGTATTCAAGCACATTCTTATTAACAGCAGGAGTATAACATTTCTACTTGAGTCATTTTACATTAATGCTTTGTATTTTGTAGTTTACTAAATATATGTAGGCATTACTACATGTTTTGAAGCTGCCTGAAGGCAAGAACAATTTAGAAAACATTTTCTCTTGCTTTCCTGAGCCCCAGTGAAAGGATGGTGCCTTCTCACAACAGAATTTATCTTACCTCTTCATATGTGTAGTCTCTCTCTGAGCCTGCCCAAGCAGGGCCTGTCTGGTTACTGAATGAGATACCATCATCTTTTTTGCTGTCTTCATCTTCTAAAGCTACAGATAACAAAGACTGTAAGAATAAGGGGAGGGGCCTGATATAGTAATGGGATGGGGATACTAGAGAAATGAAAGCTTCAAAGATATTTGTGTTCCTCTTCACAATGGGACTCACAACCATCTCAAATGTAAAGGACCAAAGGATGTTTTGACATTCATACAAAGACTCCTAATTGCGCCAAGGATTTAGCTGTGGTTCTAGTGTCTGCCTTGCAAGTGCAAGGCCTTGAGTTCAGTCCCCCATAACCACATACCACAACGCCAAGCATAGTGACTCACCCACCAGCAGTCAGTACTGCACACCACAATGCTGGGTGTGATGGCTCACACCTGTAATCCCAGGGTTTGGGAGGCAGAGGCAGTATTGCTGAGTTCAAGGCTTGCCTGGGCTACATAGTGAGCTCAGGGCCAGCCTGAACTACAAGGCGAGACCCTGTCTCAAAGAAAAAATAAAGCCGGGCGTGGTGGCTCACACCTGTAATCCCAGCACTCGAGAGGCAGAGACAGGAGGATTGCTGAGTTCGAGGCTTGCCTGGGCTACATAGTGAACTCAGAGCCAGCCTGAACTACACAAAGTGAGACCCTGTTTCAATAAATAAATAAATAGATAAATGAATAAAATAAAAATAAAAAAGTGAATGAGTGAATAAAGGAATGACTTCCAATAGTGACATCTGTGATCCCCAAACACACCAAAATGTTTTCTTTTTCTTTCATTCTTTTTTATGAGACAGGCTCACCCTATGTAATTCAGATAGGCCTTATACTTGCTATGTATCCCAGGCAGGCCTTGAACTTGAGATCATTTTGCCTCAGCCTCCCAAGTCCTAAGATTACAGTTATAGGCTTATGTCACCATGACAACTCTCACACTTTTTTTTAAAACACCAAGATAAAATAATGGATTAATCATAATGTAATAAAATAATACAGTAATGCTAATACATGAAAATATTGCATTGTCTTAATCAAAAGAGTACTATTTTGAAGGACTTAAGCAATTTCATGTCTTTAAAAGCACATTTGTTAGGCTGGGTGTGATGGCATGTCCTTGTAATCCCAGCACTGGGAGGCTGAGCACAATGAGGCAGAACTGCAAGAGTTCAAGGCTAGTAGCAACTACCTAGCAAGACCCCTGCCTCCAAGAAAAAAAAAAGATTATCTGCTGTTGCCTATACTATAGTTTTCTAAAATCTTTACAGCACTAAAACTATTAAAATTATATTTAAAATTCTTAAACATTAAACTTTGCCTACCAAGTTCACAATTTTTCAGTCTTTATTATAATGCAGTAGAGAAGCAGAAAATGTTTTAGAAAAGACCTCCAACCCCAATCAAGGGTTAATAACCTAGGAACAAGATGCTGAGACTCTAATACTACCTTCATCTTTTTCTAGTATTTCATCCTCATCTGGGAACTTGACATTCTTCTTTTTCTTCTTTTTATTGCCAAGCATAATATCAAGGTCATCCTCTGGTTCAGCTGGCTCTTGGGTATCACTTTCAATCTTAAGATCCTAAAAAATAGAGATAATTTTTAGCATTTTGATATTGGCATTACTATTTTTTTTAAATGGCATGGGCTCATATTTTGCGGGGGGACCCACATATTCAAAGTTAAAGTTACAGATAAAAACTGCCACTCTTGGGCTGGAAATTTAGCTCAGTGGTTCCAGCACTTGCCTGGCAAGGCCAAGGTCCCTGGTTTAATCCAGTATCGGGCATGGTGACTCATGCCCACCAGCAATCAGTACCATATACCACGATGCCAAGGGTGGTTAACTCACGCCTTGGGAGGCAGAGGCAGGAGGATTGCTGAGTTCAATGCCTGCCTGAACTACAAAGCAAGATCCTGTCTCAAATAAAAAAAAGGCCTCTCATACGTGAGCCAAAATGGCTGAGATTCTGCCATTTAAATTTCTTCCTCTTTTAACTCTTTTTATTCTTGAAGCATGGGATCTTGTAATTATTATCCATATTTACAAAATGGATTACATCAGAACTACTTGAAGAAACTTTACAAGTTCTTTTTTTTTTTTTTTTTGAGATAGGGTCTCACTTTGTATTTCAAGCTGGCCCCGAGCTCACTATGTAGCCCAGGCAAGCCTCGAACTCAGGAATCCTCCTGTCTCTGCTTCCCGAGTGCTGGGATTACAGGCCTGAGCCACCACGCCCGGCACTGTGGAATGTGGTACTGATTGCCGGTTGATGTGAATCACCACACCCAGCATTGTTGTATGTGGCTACCGAGATCGAACTCAGGACCTTGTGCTTACACTCAGGACCTTGTGGTTACGAGGCAGGTGCCGGAACCTCTGAGCTAAATCTCCGGCCCCCTACAAATTCTTAAAATAGAAAATAGGCGCCTGCCTCGCAAGTGCAAGGTCCTGAGTTCTATCCCCAGTGACCACATACAATGTTGGGCGTGGAGACTCACGCCCACCAGCAATCAATACCACATACCACAGTGCCGGGCGGGGTGGCTCACGCCTGTAATCCCAGCACTCGGGAGGCAGAGACAGGAGGATTGCTGAGTTCGAGGCTTGCCTGGGCTACATAGTGAGCTCAGAGCCAGCCCGAATTACAAAGCGAGACCCTGTCTCAAAAAAAAAAAAAAAAAAAAGTAAATTTAGTAAATTCTAAGTAAATATGATAAAGTCAGTGGAATTTCTCCTACTGACACTATGTAGATGTTTTCCACAGCATTCTCCTTTTCTCTAGTAACAAATACATGTCCTCCCATTCAATTCTGACACACTACCTAGAATTATGAGACAATACAGTTAAAGGCTCAATTTCATACTTTAAGGGCTCCCACTTCAGATGCCAGTATTCAAGTATCAGGTCCCAAAGTTGCCCACTTTTTGATTGTCTTGGCTGTAACTTCAGAGCCTTGTCCCCCAATTTAATCATTTGCTAAAGTGGTTCAAGAGCCTACCTAGCAGGCACAAGGTCTTAGGTTCAATCTCTGGTAACCATATACAACGACACCAGGTGTGGTGACTCACGCCCCCCAGCCATCAGTACCACACACCACAATGCAGGGCCTGAGGGCCAGCCTGAACTACAAAGTGAGACCCTGTCTCAAAAAAAAAAAAAGAAAATTTTTTTTGCTAAGGTGACTCAGAAAACCCAGGGACAGCCAGAAAGTGATGCATACAACATATGGAGGGTGAAGGGCTGGGAATGTGTTAAGGAAAGCAGGTATGTCTCCAGGTAAACTACCATCTCAGCATCTCAAGTAACCATCCTGGAAGCTGTCTGAATTCCATGACTTTGGGGTTTCATTTACAAAGCTATGACCCATGATATAAATAGCCACTCGCCACTGAACTCAATCTCCAGAACCTCCATCCCCCAAGGTGGCAGAGGTCATAGACAGCTCCAACCTGTAATCATGGTTTGGTATTTCACGTGATTAACCCCACCTTGAAGCCATCAAGGTTCTCCCAATCCCAAAGCTTCTTACATACAAAAGTTACTTCTTACTTGGAAGATAGTAAGAATTTTGAGAACTGTGTGCAAAGAACCAGGGCAAAACTAAATGTTTATTTTTTTTATTATACTATCTGGGCTTGGCACCAGATTGTGGAGAGACCTTTGACCATTATTTCATTAGATGATATCATTAAAGAGTTGAAGGCCGAGTCCATGGGGAGCTAGGGTCACACGAATGAGTATAGATATGATATACCTGACCCCAAGATTAGCTATTACGGAGGTGGATGTAAATGGCATTTTGAACAAATAAATCACAAATACCCTAGAAGAGCAGTGAAGGCCAATTCAGTTTCCAGCCTTCTAATTTCTTCCTCTTCTTATTAGTTAGCTTACTGAACTCTCTGTCCCAATTATACTGTCAATATTACCAACAACTGGTATCTCTATATTGTGTGCCTATGTCTAGAACTACTGTGACAGGGACTATAGTAATTTCAGAAATGTTAACAGCAAAAAAGCTGGAACAGAGAGTACATCAAGCTCAGTCTTGGGATCCCAAATCCAGCTGTTTAGTGTTGGTGCCACACTAATTAGTCTGATATTCATCTTTTCTCTAAAATGACTTAGGTAAAGAAACTTACCAATTCTGAAAATAAATTGGCACACATCAGCCTGCTTCTACTTCTATCCTCTATCTATTTTATCCCAGAAGGACCTACATCCAAACTGAGGCCAAAACTCAGAGAAAGGCAGAGAATAGCAAAAGTTGGCTCCAAAGGCCTGCAATGGCCAAAAAATCCAGATGGGAGAGCAATCCAAGACCTTCAAACACTACAGTTGATCCCCTTGCCTACAACCAGGATATGTGTAATATCCTCTTATGCTATGACTTCAGCAGCAGAAAAAAGTATCTATACATTTAATAAAAATGGAGCTAGTCAGTAACTTCAGGACAAAACCTATTGGAAGAACCAACCAACAAATCCTTATTAATTCCTATGGCATATCTCTGATGTGTCACTTTGTTATCCAAGGTGTTTAAACCCTCCCTATTGGTTCTGTGCACTTCTACTTTCTGAATTTCTGTACAAAAACAGAAGAGACTACTCAAACAGGGTGGGAACAAGAACAGGGGGAGAACAGTTGAAATCGTTTTGTTCTAAAGGATTCTGTACTATCTTCAAACTAAAGTACCTCTAAAACCAGGAAAAATCTTAATCATTACCTTAGCAACTACCAATCACCTAACTTACTATAATCAACCATATGTGTT
>PVIC010016630.1:0-33689 GCA_004025085.1 Thryonomys swinderianus | reverse complement strand
TGAGACAGGGTCTCACTTTGTAGTTCAGGCTGGCCCTGAGCTCACTATGTAGCCCAGGCAAGCCTGGAACTGAGCAATCCTCCTGCCTCTGCCTCCCAAGTGCTGGGATTACAGGTGTGAACCACCACGCCCGGCAAGGTTGCTTTTTAGAATCAAGAACTTAAAAATGACTAAGATCTTACTCTTAGAAGACCAATAGTTCTTTTTTTTTTGAGACAGGGTCTCGCTTCGTAGTTCAGGCTGGCCCTGAGTTCACTATGTAGCCCAGGCAAGCCTCAAACTCATCAATCCTCCTGTCTCTGCCTCCCAAGTGCTGGGATTACAGGCGTGAGCCACCACACCTGGCACTGTGGTATGTGGTATTGATTGCCCGTGGGCGTGAGTCCACCAGCACTGTATGTGGTTACTGGGATGAACTCAGGACCTTGCGCTTGGGAGGCTGGCGCCAGAGCCACTGAGCTAAATCTCCAGCCCAGAAGACCAATAGTTTTGATAAAAAAACATTGTTTTGAAAAACAATTCATAGATGATTATAAACATAAATGCTGGCCTAGTTATTCTTTTATTGCTAAATATAAAAAGCCATCAATTATGGTATCTTCAAGTTAAAGCTTAAGAATAAATTTTACAGCACAAAGGATTTGTAAAAATAATCCCTGTACACCCTTAGCGTGTGATATTCCATCAATATGTGGTGCTGGGAAGACACCTGACTAAGAAGCACAGGTCCACGGTGTGCTGTGAGAACAGTGACTTGGAGCAGCAATTACACAAGGCCAGAGGGTAACTGTGTGTCTTTTCAAACCGAGATGTGGACAAGAATATACATTCTTCACTGATTATAGGTAATTAAAAAACTTTCAAAAATGTAAACAATGAAGAATAGGAACACAGAATAAAATTTCACCGTTAAAATAACAATACAGAACACTTTCTTCAAATGCTCAAAAACAATTCATTTTTCTAACTGCTCCACAAAAACTGAAATAGATTCTTTTCATAAAGATGATAACACACCAGGGACATAAGAATCTTCCAATTTTTAAAGTTAATACATATTTACAGTAAATATTCGATAATACTTTTTACAGCTTATTTAAATAGAAGCATGCTTTTCTAATCCATAAATAACATTAATCACCATCCACTCAACCACACGAAGTACGTATGCACTGCGTCGAGGATGCAAAGCTGAACAGGACACGGTCCTTGCTCTAGAAGAGCCCACAGTCGAGCTGAAGAGACAACCCGCAACACTTCCTTTCTCATACAGAGGTCACTCCTGTACAAATGGTACTGATTTGCTCAATTTCTGCCTCAGTAGTTCTCAAATCCTGACCCTATGGATTAGCAGACCACAGTGTTTAACAGTTAAGACAAAATGAGGCTTTGTTTCTGCTTTTCTTCACTCATAAAAAGAAGTTAGTGGTAGAATTCCCTCTGCAATATTTTTCTTGGGTGAGGGATCTAGCTCAGTGATACAGTACTTGCCCATCGTGCATGAGTCCCTGGGTTTAACCCCCAGCACTGCAAACATTTTCTTTTCTGTTTTAAAAAAAAACCAACTTGCACATAGACAACATTTTAACAAACTGCTTACTTCAGGTAATTAAAGTAATTATACAAGTATTTCATGGTATTCCCCAAATTCACCTCAATAGCTCTGGGCATTACTATGTTATTACTATACTTTGGTCCTGAATGACTATATATCTAAGAATAGAATAAATGCCACATTTTCTGGTAAAAACTAGTAATTTGTATGGTTTTATTACTGGTATTAACAGATGAGCTGAGCTACTAATAAAATGTTAAAACTATATTCAATGTATAATTATCTGTTTAAGAAGGCAGAAAAATTTATAATACAGTTTAAAAAGTTTCTTAAACATGATTTAAAAGCTTTAGTGCTTTAAAGAACAACTAATGATCTGAAAAAGATAACACCATGGACTCCTTCACTTAGTGAAGAAGGTTGATTCATTGTTATTAATGAGTTATTGCTTTTTATCTCCTCTTGAGTATGAGTGAAATATGTATTTTTCATCAAAGAAACAGCATGCTCTCTGGGATTGGTGGTGTATACCCATAATCCCAGCTATTTGGGAAGCTGAGGATTGCAAGTTCAAGACCAGTCTAATGTGAGTGCCTTCCTCTCAGAACAAAAAATCAAAAGGGCTGGGGATGTAGCTTGGGGGTAGGGCACTTGCCTAGCATGAGCAAGTCCCTGGGTTTGATCCTAACTACTTCAATGCACACACACACACACACACACACACATGCGCACACACACATACATGCACGCCAAAGAGCATGCTCATATGCCTCTAAGACTAACAGCTTCACAATGGCCTGTTGGCTCCCCAAATTTCCCAGGGTTGTATCTCTATACCCTAAGATCTTGAAACCAGGTGTGGCTTTTTCAGATTCATCAGAACATTCCTAGGCTCTGGAAAAATTTTGTACCCTCTCATGTGTAGCCACTATCAATGTACTACCAGGTCTTCTGTGGACCCACAGAGGTAGCTTGAAGGAAGGATGCAAGGCAAGGACTAGATGTTTAATCATCCAGCACAAAGAAGCATGGAAGCCCGCTGGTAAGGACAGAGTATGGCTCAAAGTTAAGGTCACTGCTTCTTAAAGATAGGCCCAAATGGCCTCAGCAGCAAAAGATAAAATGTCTACCTTGGGAGTGTTGTAAGCTTCAAAGCTCCAGAGAGTGTAGTAACCAGGTCTGCTGAGGATCCTGTGCCTTGTATTGTGATCTGTCAGAGGACCTAGCTTAGTTCTGAGGTTCAACTCTGACCGGCTCACTCATAGGCTGCTGGTGTGACACTTCCTGCTGCTGAGTAAGAAGCTAACGCTACTTCATGAGGGTACAAAGATACACTATCAACCAGGTGGTTGCATGGTGAACCTATCTCATGATATCAGAGGCTCTAATTCTAACTCTGTTCATTTCCTTCGTATCATATGAAAAAGTCTCTCCCTTGGATATTAGCAGATTCACTTACAGAATTTTATTAATTTAGTTATAATCAGATCTCAGTTTTTAAAGTATAAAATAACACACCACTGATTTTTTTTTTTTTTTCGAGACAGGGTCTCGCTTTGTAGTTCAGGCTGGCCCTCAGCTCACTATGGAGCCCAGGCAAGCCGCCGCGAACTCAGCAATCCTCTTGTCTGCCTCCCGAGTGCTGGGATGACAGGCATGAGCCACCACGCCCTGCATTGTGGTATGCGGTGTTGATTGTTGGTGGGCGTGAGTCTCCACGCCCAGCATTATATGTGGTTACCGGGGATTGAACTCACGACCTTGCGCTTGCGAGGCAGGCGCCGGAACCACTGAGCTAACCCTCCGGCCCATACACCACTGATTTTTATTCAGGTTTTTTTTTGGGGGGGGGCGTAGTGGGGATCAAACTCGGGCCCCTGCTAAAGGCAGATGTGGTACCACTGAGCTAAATCCCCAGCCCCATACCATTAACTTTTAAAATGCTTCTCAAACAAGACAAAGGACCATAGAGGCCAAAAATACTCTCACTCTTCTGCTTAGCTAAAGTCTGGTCTCTTTTAAATACTAACTAATGACACTAAGTGTTAATTAATTATTTCCACCCAGTTGTTTTCCTTTACACTATTTCAACACTAAATGTAAGTATAAAAATGGTATTACATGAATTTGTATTCGTTTAGAAATTGTTTCAAAAATATGTAAAGTGCATACATTCAATCTTTAAATCTAGAATGTAGTAAGTATTGAGCCTTTCATTTCTTCTGTTTATCCTCCTACCAGTATTCAATTTGGGTACTTTGGATCTACAAGGAGCTCAAAGATGTTGGCCAAATGTAATTTTAAGGAAACACTTTACATTTCATATCAAGTAAGGATTTCAATGTCAATGGATATTACCACAGAACTCAGACATTCTGTCAGATAAGTATAAATATTACCGTGCTGTAACCATCCAGAGTCCCAGGGTGACATTGGCAGCCAAAAGTATGCTGCCGCCAAGCAAGATGAAAAATCCTATCAGATCTTTGACATCATTATCTCCAATCACTGATGTAAGGGTTGCATCCAGGAAAGAGTTTAAAATCCACTGACCATCCAAAGCAAAGCACGGCACTGCGTTAACAATGGCTAGAGCTCCAGAAAGGGAAATTAGGTACCTGGGTTAAAATGAGTTAAGGAGCCAGATGTGGTATGTGAGTGGAAAAAATGAGTCAGAAGACACTGGACTGGGCTGAATAAAATTACAACAGACTATTACATGTTTTAAATCTTTTCCACTCCTTCATAGATCTCTTTTAAAACAAATGAATTTATATTATTTTGAAGCTCAAAAACTGACTAGACAAATAAAAGCAAAGCACTTAAAGATTCACCAATCTATAATGAATTACAAGGAAGACTAAGTCCTTATAATTCCTTAGTGATATAACAAGGGAAATGAATGTAGAAGGAATAAAAAATGTGGAAAAATTTATTTTTTGTTTTGTTTTGTTTTTGCAGTCCTGGGGAACAAAGCCATGACCTCATACATACTAAAGAAGTGCTCTACAACTGAGTCACATTCCCAGCTCCTAAACTACTTTTTGATCCTTAGAGAACTGTGTATTATATTAGGAAACAAAGATTTTGATTCTTAAGCCTTGTTTTATTATATTACCACTTATAAGATTACAGCATAGGTCAGTGTGGTGGCACACATCTGTAAGCCCAGTACTTAGGAGGCTGAGGGAAGAGAAGAGGTGTGAGTTCAAGGCCAGCCTGGGCTACTAGTTAATTCAAGGATAGCTTGAACTAAAAAGTGGGATCCTGTCTCAAAAACAAACAAAAAAATAAAAACAAAGAAATTACATTTTAAGTCTCTGCTGACAAAGATGCAAAGACTTCAAGGTACAACCTGGATTACACACTTTTAGTAAACGGACATTTGTTCTCCATTTTTTTTTTTTATTTTTTGAGACAGGGTTTTGCTACGTAGCTCAGGTTGACCTTGAACTCAAAACAATCCTCTGCCTCAGCCTCCTGAGTTCTGGGATTATATGTGTATGCCACTATGCCTGGCTCTCCGTTTCATTTTGTTGCAAATTACTGAAGAAATTTAAAAAGGTTTAAAAGTGATACAAATAAAGAACTCTTTCAAAATTTTTCATTGATTTAGGTTTATATAATAATTTTTTTTTTGAGACAGGGTCTCGCTTTGTAGTTCAGGGTGGCTCTGAGCTCACTATGTAGCCCAGGCAAGCCTCGAACTCAGCAATCCTCCTGTCTCTGCCTCCCGAGTGCTGGGATTACAGGCGTGAGCCACCATGCCCGGCACTGTGGTATATGGTATTGATTGCTGATGGGTGTGAGTCTCCATGCCCAGCACTGTATGTGGTTACCGGGGATCAAACTCAGGACCTTGTGCTTGCGAGGCAGGTGCCAGAACCACTGAGCTAATCCTCTGGCCCTATGTAATAGTTTTTAAAAATTTTTCATCTTTTATCTTCAAACATTACATGCTGAAAACTGCACGAGATTTTGTCTTCTGGGTTACTATTTTAGTAATGAAGTGAAGTTTGACCTTTGGGCATTCTTCCCTTATAGCCATGGAACAGATCTATTGTTTATAATTTGTAGTTATGTATAAAGACTCAATCTCCACTGGATCGGACCTAAGAGGCTTAGATAAGTCAGAGTTCAATACCTCACTAATAACTGAACAAGTCATCAATTATAAATTAAACTATCAATTTGTATCCTGGGTTCCTTCACTTATATATCTTAAACTTTTCCCCTCCCTGATCAATCTTCCTCCTGTTTCCTTCTTAGATATAAAACCATTTCTTTCAGTTTAAAGCCTCTTTTTTAGTTGTTAGCAATTAATACTTGCATAGTCTATATCTAGAATGCTCTACTCGTGGTAAAACTAATCAAACTTCAAGTAACATATCTGTAAAAGAAATTTTCATACCCGAAAGGATACTTGACAAATGTCTCCACAATCACTGGGAGATCGATGCTGAGAAAGTTGAAACGTGGAATGAAACTGGTGATGCTCACTAAAAAAGAAATCAAAATATAATGAATATTATTCATAATAGATTAGCAATGGCATCGTAATTTTTATCATATCGTAAAAATATGGCTATCTTATTATATTGGTTGAGAAAGTCCTTCCTAAACATATGTAGGCAGGTTAAATACCTCATGTACAAAAGCAACTGGTTATTTTAAAAATTTGATAAAAACAGTGTAATGAGAAATTTCACATCCCAGTGTATATTTTGAGGTGAAGGCAAGATAAAGACATTATAAACTAAGTATGACTACCAAATATAGAAGTTGACTTAAAATATATTATAATATCAAGAGTTCTTATCCTTTCACATTTACTCCAACTATATGCTACTTGTGAGGTTTTTGGTCTCAATTCTTTATTTCACTGCTAAAAAGAAGATTAAGGCAAGGGGTTTCATAATCTTGTTTTTGTTTGAAACATTAAAACCCATCCTATAATTAGGGAAAACCCACAGTACACATTTCTGAATTACCTGAGTGCATTTAATATCTGCAAGAGTTATTTCCTATCAAACCAATAAATAAGAAAAATAACTAGGGTTTTTTCTTAGAATATGACTAAAATAGAATGTAAAAGCATTTTAAGGAGTAACATAAAACCTATGTAACCACTGACTGATAATAAATACAATTTTGGAATGTTCATGGAATATTATTTGACTATAAAAGATATGAAGTACTGATTCATGTTACAACATAGATGAACCTCGTGTTACATGAAATAAGCCAGTCACAAAATATTTGTATGAAATATCCCAAAGAAGTACATTTATAGAAACAGGTCACAGATGTGTAAATATTGTATCTTTTCTCTGGTATGAGAAACTGAAGATATAAACGAGTTCTACAATGCATGATAGATATCACGAAATAGTAAATATTCAAAGGGAAATGGTGTTTAAAGGTAAGTATGAGGGGGAAAGAGAAAATGTGATGGTAAAAAAAAAGGCAACAAAGCTTATATGTATAGCGTTGGGGGGTTATAGGGTGGGCAGGGGAAGGGGTAAAATGGGAATTAAGTCATGGCATATACTGGCACAAATTCTCAATGTTGAGAGTGATCGTGATGTGTATATGTAATGTACCAATAAGGAATTCGAATTTTAAAAAAAACAGGAAGTACATATATGGTTCCTAAGGACTGAGGGGGTAGTGAGGAGACAGTAGGTGACTGCTTAATGAGTAGAAGCTTTTTTTAGGGGGTGGTCATGAAACTATTCTGGATCTAGATTGTGGTGATGGCTGCTTACCTCTGGATATATTTAAAAAACCCCACTGAATTGAGTACTTTAAGGGAACAAATGGTAGACTTAGTAAAACTGTAATGTAAGAAATCTTACATAATAAAATTAAACTATATGACATTTAGCCATATGTCATATTTATATATGAAGCTATATATTTAGCCTAATCATGTGGCTACTGGTAAAATGATGATGCTGGCTCAATGTTGCAATTATATTCCTACATAACTCATGGGCCATACCCATCCAAAAATTATAGTCACATCTACTTGTATCTTAGTATTGCTTAGGGTCTGCAGCTGTTGCCACTGTCTTGCGGAGGCTTGGATATGTCTGATAAACTCTCAGAGAACATCTGAGTTTATCTCTTTAACTTCGTATAAACAATGGGGAAGGAAAAATGCATCATTCTCCAGGGCAAGTTCTTTCCCTTGGTTTATACATTCAGATTATCATTCTAGAGGCTCAATTTCATTTGATACTTAAGAAAAATGTAGTAAAACTTTGGTAAGTGATCAAATTTATAATAAATGAAATTAATGCAAAGATTTGTATTGAGTTTCTGAGAATATGCATGATCTTAATGATTTTCTAAGGGTCTACCACAGTCATACCCACCTGAGGGCCTACACAATACCAACCTGTGTAGTGGAGATGCAGTGGATGACCTACATACAACATATCAATTTGAGGTGGGTGTTTCACTTTTATTAAGCGAGTGTGAGTTTCCAAAGAAGGTATTATACAAAAACTTGAACTTGAGCTTTTTTTACAATCTTTATTGGTCCTACAAACTTGAGTGGCTTCAATTGCTTTCCGGGCAGGTAGACATGTGTGCTATGAATAAAATATTAATCATTCAATAATTAAAATGATCTCTTAACAAGAAATATCTAAGTTATATTCTGTCAGTATTTTTGTGTCACCTAGAATATTAGAAATTAAGTTCATGTAAAAGAAATGCTATTTATGTGCACCTACCATAAATTAGCTTGAAATATCCCACTCTGGCTATTGTAGATATTATACCACTATAAATTCTTAAAGATTCTGAGATGAAATGTGGACATCTGCGGTGGAGAATTTTTTTTCTAGTACCAGGGATCAAACTTAGGATCTTATGCTTGCAAGGCAGGTGTGGTGCCACTGAGCTAAATCTCCAGTTAGAAGTGTTAATAAAATGACAAAAAAGTAATTAGAACAAAAGGGAGAAGTTTTTATAGATTTCACGTTGGCCTTTTCTACTTAGTTTTTAATAACTACATTGGACAAGCACAACTGCCTTGGGACAACTTACCAAACGCTTATTAAAATTATTTCTGTAGGAAAAGCACACATCTGTGAGGCTGTGATTGTTGCAGCATTCAGTGGAACCATCTAGCCGTTTGTATGCTAAACAGAAGTACAGTGTTTATTAGAATTTGTTACTAGAAGCATATTTGAATTGAAAATTTTCCTTTTTATGAGAACACAGTAAAATAGCATATGAATCTGGAAACAACCATGTAATTCCATGCTCAGCCTGACAGCTACTTGCTGTCTCGATTTTATATTACAAAACCAAATCTATCCAACTTGAAGTTGAGATGCAGCACTTACCCTACATTAGTTGTCCTCATAAACTTATCCATCCACAAAATAGGAGTTCAGGGTCTCGGTAGGTTTTAAAATCGTAATTCCAGGGCCCTTCCTGAAGTACATAGTGAAGGATCTATCTACTTCTAAGAAGTTTTGGAAGATGGTAAGTGGTTCTTGAAAATAGGGAAAATTGACAAATATTTCAACCTTAAAGGATTAGGTTAGCCCCTGAATAGTCTTAATAGCACTAAATGAAAGAATATTAGACATGGGGTACCTTCTGACATGATGCAATAGGAAGGCCCAAGTGCCACCTATGAAATATTTTGTCAAAACAAAAAAGGGGAGGGGGCTCCTGTATAAAAATCAAGCCGATAGGTCTAATTACTAGTGTATAGGAAATTGTGGGTATCTGAACATGTTAGTCACATCAGAAAAATCCAGAATATGCAAAATTTGATAAAACAAATGCCTCAGTTTTATCAAAAAACAAATGACATTTAAAAAACAGAGGAACTGGGGCTGGGGATTTAGCTCAAGTGGTACCACACCTCCCTTGGAAGCACAAGGGCCCAAGTTTAATCCCCAGTACCACAAAAAAACAAAACAACCACCCCCCCAAAAACAGAGGAAGTGTTATAAATTAAGAGACTCACAAGACATAATGTACTATCCAACAAAGTACTAGAAATAATTAGGCACTTTTGGAGGGTGAGACATAAGAATCATGAGTTCAAGCTCAGTCTGGGCAACTTGTCAACACAGTGAGACAGCGTCTTAAAATGAAAAAGGACTGACGATATAGCTTAATGCATAATAAGCCCTTAGATCAATCTCAGGTGGCACAAAACAAAAACACTAGAGAAAACTGAACACCAACTGGACACTGATTTGTTCAGTGAGATACTGGTATTGTTATCATATTTAAAGAGTCATCTGCTATAGACAGACTGAATTTTGTGAATGAAATAAGATGCCTAGGATGTGCTTTAAACTACTTCCCAAGAAGTAAGTTGCTTAAATGAAAACAATTAGCAAAACGCTGGTAATTGCTAAAGCTTGGAGAAAAAAACACAAGGGACTATTTATACTACTCTCAACTTCTATGAAATTTTTGAGAATTTTTTCTTATAATTAAAGTTTCTTGAAAATGGATTATGCACAGACAACTAAATTTGAAAAGTTTTAAAATGCAGCTCTGACTCTTTCACCTTTGTTAAACACAGAACTTTAATAAAATATTTTTTCCTGCAGTAGTTGGGACTAAGCCCACAAGCACTCTACCGCTGAGCTACACCCCCAGCCCTTTCTTAGTTTCTATTTTGAGATAGTCTCACTAAGTTGCACAGACTGGCCTTAAACTTATGATGCTCCTGCTGCTTTCCTAAGTAGGCCCGGTTACAAATGTGTACCACTGTGTCCAGCAGTAAAATGATTCCTGATTACTCAGTATGTCTACACCAGTAGATATAGAGCAGTAGCTAGGGTATTTCTTGACTTAAAGATATAAGAGTGTGAGGATAATTTTTTTTTTTTTGAGACAGAGTCTCACTTTGTCTGGCCCTGAGCTCATGGCAGTCCTCCCGCCTCTGCCTCCCTAGTGCTGAGATTATAGGTATGAGCCACCATGCCTGGCCTAATTTGTACTTTCTAACATTTCAAAAAATTTGGGTCTCAAATTTGTAAAGAGAGTAGAGAGGGTGATTTTTCAGAGTTGAAACAACCAATAAATTAAATTTAAAAAAATGTTGCCAGGCATGGTGGCTCACACTTGTAATCCCTGCACCCAGGAGGCAGAGGCAGGAGAACTGTTGAGTTCAAGGCTAGCCTGGGCTATAGAATGAGCTCAGGGCCAGCCTGAACTACAAAGCGAGTCCCTGTCTCAAAAAAAAAAAAAGTGTTTAGCAGGTTCTGAAAAGAAACTTGCTTCAGCTGATCTGCTGCACAGGACAACACATCTGTCTCTATGGGGTATTTTTGGAAGCCAAGATAACTTCCTTTTGGGTTTCTGCCATATAGACATAAAATAACTATCCTAATGGCTTTAGACACACCAATGTTCACACAAAGCTACTACTGGAACTGTTTACGTTTAGGTATATTGCAGCCAGAAGAAGGAAATCTTTTCTAAATCTCACATTGTGTATGTGTTTGTCAATTTTCTTTCACTTCTTTTAATTGTTCCTTAATGCAAACCTGTATTAATAATATATTAATGAAGGCCATTTATGTATTCAATTGTTAACTATCAGTTATTTGCTGGATGTGGTGGCTCACACCTGTAATCCCAGCACTCAGGAGCCAGTGGCAGGAGGACTGCTGAGTTCGAGGCTTGCCTGGGCTACATAGTGCGCTCAGGGCCAGCCTGGACTACAAAGCGAGACCCTGTCTCAAAACAAAACAAAACAAAAACAAAAACAACAAAAAATCCCCAACTATCAGTTATTTATCTAAGAAAAGCTTCTGAGAGAACTGAGGTTCTAATTCAGTGGTAGGGTGTGGTTTGTATGCACAAGCCTCTGGGTTTAATCTACAGCACTGAAAAACCAGAAAGCTTATACAAAGGAGAAGCACTTCAGGTTATTTACATTAACTTTACAAAATTATACAGATATATAAATTAAGATACTATTCTGTATCTATACACTTACATAATGATGGTATTATATTTGGGGTATTTGCTAATATTATATTTACTAATAATATTACTAATTTACAAATAATATAATACTTGGGCTATGAATTAGTAATGGTTGAATTTGAATGCTGATTTAAAATAGGGTTTTTTTTAAAGCAGAAAACTATATAATAGATCCTAAAAGTCAAATATGGTATTATAAAAGTAGTCAGAAGTTCAATAACCTTATACAACAAAGGAAGCAAACATATTTAGTATCTAACTTACCATGAAGACTATTTGTTTAAGCCTATTTATTTTACAGAGTTATTTTAAAAAGACTGTAACAAAATGAACATAAACAGATGATCTAAAGACTAGTACATGGAAGGTACTGATGCATAAAGCATTAAATTACACTGAAGAAATATACACACCTCTAACCGGGAAGCTTAACTGTTGTAAAGTTGATGCACTTATACAGTAGCCAATCTGGGGCTCATAGGTGATGGTATCTAGACATTCATTCCAATCTTGTACATTGGTAACAGGACAGTCCTGCAGATGAGTGACAAGATCACCCACAAAAAGGCCTCTGGGTCCAATGGCAGGGGAGTCCTTAGGAAGAATGCAAAAGCAAATCAGACAAGGTGTGAAGAAAAATTAATCTGAGCAAATAATAGTAAAAGACACTGAGTCAATACAGTACAATATGTTGAATAATGCAGAAAATAATTTAGGTTTTAATCCAAGATCCATAGTCCCAGAAAATTAACAAAATAAAACTTAGCAACTATAGTTGCTTTCCCCAATTTTCCAAAGATTTTATTTTTCAAAATAAAAAAATAAATCTCCTTGCTGACTATTGCTGTGAGTGTAGCACATGCTTAGCACATGTATGCCCCTGGTTTCAAACTCTTGCACCAACAGAAAAAATAAAAAGGTAATTTGCTTTTTATCTAACTACTAATTAAAATTTGGGGGGAAATTCTCCTACATCTTCAGTGGATACAACTAGAAGAGAGTATTCATATAAAAAAGCCCCAAATATCCAGAGAATATCCTCAGTGAAATGACTATGTAAACTAAATGTTCACAAAGGCAATTTCTCTCTTCAGAATATCTGAATGCAAGATTTGACATCATTATTATAGTTACTGTCTAAAGGAATGAAATACAGAGTTGAGTATAGTAGCTTAAACTCCTAAGAAATGTTCTGGCTGTATAGTTGAGGTTTCATCTTTCTTTCTTCTGACATATCTTAAATTTTTATTTTTTTGAGTCAGGGTCTCGCTTTGTAGTTCAGGCTGGCACTGAGCTCACTATGTAGCCCAGGCAAGCTTCAAACTCAGCAATCCTCCTGTCTCTGCCTCCTGAGTGCTGGGATTACAGGCGTGAGCCACCACGCCCGGCACTGTAGTATGTGGTATTGATTGTTGATGGGCGTGAGTCTCCACGCCTAGCATTGTATGTGGTTACCGGGATCGAACTCAGGACCTTGCGCTTGTGAGGCAGGCACCGGAACCACTGAGCTAACCCTCCGGCCCCATATCTTAAAATTTAAAAATAAAAAAGAATTGGGCCAGGGATTTAGCTCAGTGGTTCCAGCACCTGCCTTGCAAGAGCAATGTCCTGAGTTCAATTCCCAGTAACCATAAACCACAATGCCAGGTATACTGCCTCATGCCTGTAATCCCAGCAATCAGGAGCCAGGGGCAGGAGGATTGCTGTGGGTTCGAGGCTTGCCTGGGCTACATAGTGAGCTCAGGGCCAGCCTGAACTACAAAGCAAGACCTTATCTTAAAAAAAAAAAAAAGAATGGATAACTGCCTTAGTGCAAAGGACCTAGGTTTCATTCCCTGGTAACACACACACACACACACACACACACACACACACCTCTACAAAGTGATGATATCTGACTCAAAAACAAAGATACGGCCTGGCATAGCAGCACATGCCTGTAATTCTAGCATTCTGGGACTGTGGAAAGAGGATTGCAAGTTTGAACTCAGTCTGGACAACTTAGTGACTTAGTGAGATCCTACCTCAAAATTGGTTAAAGATTCTTTAAAATAAAATGGAGCATTACTCAGCCATAAACAATAATAAATTAGAAACACTTATACCTAAGTAGATGCACATTGAGGCCACACTCATAAGTGAAATATATAGGACACATGTGTAAATACCATATCGTTTTTCTATTATGAGAAACTAAAGATGTAAATGAGGCCCAGAATGTATGATAGGTGTTGTGAAATAGGAAGAAGATGTTCAAAGGGAAAAGGGGAAATGGAAAAGAGAGCAGGGGAAAGCAAAGAAGGGAAAACACTGATAATAAAGACAAAAAAATGGAAACAAAGTTTATGCATATGGGGACTGAGGGTTGTAGGGAGAGCAGGGGAATGGGAAAATATGAAAATCAAGATACATCATGTACAGGCACAAATTCTCAGTGATGAATGTGATCATGCTGTATACCTAAAATATGCCAACAAACTCAATAAAGGGGAAAAAGACTGGATATGTAGCTCAGTGTGTCAGTAGGAAGGTCTTAGGTTCATTGCTCTGTCTGTCTCACAAAAGACATAAACATTAATAGTAAATGATGCATTTTATCAAAAAGTACAAGAAGAAAATCTTGATACCTTTTTTGTAGCTCAAAACAATAACAAATTACATAGCACTTTCAAAAAGGTAATGTATTGCTTAGGCTTTAAATTCTTCTCCAGGATTTCCCATTCTTGTTAATGAACATATATCACCTCCAAAATTTATACCTCACCCTCCTCCTCAACCTTTTTGTCTTATAGCAGTGGCTAGAACTTCTACAATAATGTTTAATAGTTATGATGGCATGGCATGTCTTGCTTTACCATTTTTACTAACTATATTTAGATTTTTAAAAATTACAGTAATTTCTTTGGAAGAAATTGAGCTTTCTGTATATAAGAAAAGCTTGAGGACTGGAGATTTAGCTCAGTGGTTCTGGCGCCTGCCTCGCAAGCGCAAGGTCCTGAGTTCGATCCCTGGTAACCACATACAATGCTGGGCGAGGTGACTCACGCCCACTGGCCATCAGTACCACATAACACAGCGCTGGGCGTGGTGGCTCATGCTTGTAATCCTAGCACTCAGGAGGCAGAGTCAGGAGGATTGCTGAGTTCCAAGCTTGCCTGGGCTCCATAGTGAGCTCAGGGCCAGCCTGAACTACAAAGCAAGACCCTGTCTCGAAAGAAAGAAAGAAAGAAAGAAAGAAAGAAAGAAAGAAAGAAAGAAAGGAAGGAAGGAAGGAAGGAAGGAAGGAAGGAAGGAAGGAAGGAAGAAAAGAAAAGCTTGAATAAAAGTTCCTGATATTAAATGCTATGTATTAGATCATAACATCTGGTCACAGAATGCCCCAAGTAACACATTATTTACCTCAGCGACTTCAGTGACAAGCACCCCAACTCCAGTGTAGTAAAATGGCAAGAGAATTACTGGGAGGAGAACCAGAGCTACAACACCCAAGAGGGCAAGGACAAAATTGTGCCAAATACCTGAAAAGAAAAAAAAAAAGTAATTCAACAGAGGGAAATATGTTCAAAGAAAAACATTTTTGCTGAACTAGAAATATGGAATCCCAAAAGGCATTTGAAAAAAGTGGTTGCTCTAATTTTACAAATTTAAATTACAATGGAGAATAATATTGGTAGAACAAATAGTTATATAGCACAACACAGAATATAAAGCAAGAAACCATAAAGATACTGAGTCTTTCTTTTAGAAAAAGGTAAAATTGACATGGCAAAATCCAGTGGTCTTTTTCATCATATATTCAACCTTTGCAGTTATGCACAGGAAGACTTTCCTACACTTAATATTACATCACTATTTTTTTCTGTAGGGGAAAGTGGTCTTAAAGTTTTGTTGGTACATTTATTTCCCATTTCAAATTTATTTTCCTGCACAGTGCAATTCACAAATATTAACCTATTTTATTCAAATGTTTAGTAATGTGTTCTTTTCCCACTAAATTAAATACTACTTTTGTAAAAACAGTACTACTTTTAATATTGGCCTGCTCTGCTTTTTACTCTTTCCTACTGGTAATGTTACTCCAGTGACAGGTAAAGCTGCTGTAATCAGTGGCAGTGATATTTCAGTATTTAGTTAAGTGTATACTTTCATTTACTTTGGTTATTTCTCCTTTATTCTTTTGAGAAATCTGAGAATCATTTTTTAATTCCTTATTGGTACAGTTTATATACATCTCACAATCACAAATAACATCGGGGAATTAGTACCAATATATGACAAATTAATTCTCATTTTTACCCATATCCCTACCCACCCACACCTCCCCACCCCCCTATATACATGCTCTTTTATTTTCTTTCAGAATCATATTTATTCCTTCCCCTCATTATATTCCCACACCAAATTTCCTTTGGAAACTTCCCATTCTACAAAAACTGTCATACTTTCTGGAGCTCATTTGCATCTACAGGTGCTCATATCAAAGAAAAGATCTGGTATTTGTGTATCTGTGATCTATTCATTTCACTTATTAGTGTGTCCTCCAGGTGTATCCACTTGCACATAAATGAATGGAACGTGTCGTTCTTTATGGCAGAATAATATTCCATTTTATTTTTTAGAAAAACCACATCTTCTTTATCCACTCTCCAGTTGATGGACATTTGGGTTGTTTCCAAGATTGAGCTATCACGAACTGAGCTGCTATGAACAATGGTGTACATCTGTCTTTCCAATGTGATTTTTTAAAATTCCTTTGGGTATATTCCTAGCAGGATGATAGCAGGGTCAAATGGGACCCCTAGTCCTAGTTTTCTGAGAAATCTCCACACAGATCTCCACAATGGTTGCACAAGTCTACAATCCCACCAACAGTGGAGAAGGGTCCCTTTCTCCCCACAGCCTCGCCAGCATTTATTGTTGGTTGATTTTGTAATTACAGCCATTCTTTGTGGAGTGAGATGAAATCTGTGTTGTTTTCATTTGCATCTCTCGAATGACCAGTGATGTTGAGCATTTCTTCATGTGATTCTTAGCTGCTTTGACTTCTGCCTCTGAGAAGTGTCTGTTCATTTCAGATGCCCATTTTTGAACTGGGTCTTTGAACTTGGGGAGGCTGATCTGTTTAAGTTCTTTATAGATGGTAGATAATAGCCCTTTGTCTGATAAACAGCTAGTAAAGACTTTTTCCCGTGTTGTTGGTTGTCTTTTAGCAGTGCCAGGCAGAGACTTTATGAATAAAACCTGTATAATAAAAGAACTAGCAGAAAAAATCAACAAATGGGATCTCATCCTACTGAAAAGCTTTTGCACAGCAAAAGAAGTCACTGGCACTGCTAAAAGACAATCAACGACATGGGAAAAAATCTGAGAATCATTTTGACAACCACCAAGTGTTATTCACAATAGTATTTCTAATGTCCCTACAATAAGTAGGGGTGAATCCATAATTTTACATTTCTGACATAGGATCATGGCATCCACATCTATCACTAAAGACTGGTAGTTTTCCCTATGTAGACCCATGTATTTCTTTTTTTTTTTTTTTTTTTTTTTTGAGACAGGGTCTCACTTTGTAGTTCAGGCTGGCCCTGAGCTCACTATGGAGCCCAGGCAAGCCTTGAACTGAGTAATCCTCCTGCCTCTGCCTCCCGAGTGCTGGGATGATAGGTATGAGCCACCACGCCCAGCACTGTGGTATGTGGTACTGATTGCTGGTGGGCGTGAGTCACCACAACCAGCATTGTATGTGGTTACCGGGGATCGAACTCAGGACCTTGTACTTGTGAGGCAGGCGCTAGAACCACTGAGCTAAACCTTCGGCCTGACCCATGTATTTCTTGAAAAAAAGTTAACTTCTTATGTTTTATATGTCACATTACTCTCTGAATGGGACTTTTTTTTTCTTTCCACAACACAATTGGGCATTTTAGATATACAGAACAACATTCATTTTTGTATGTTTACCTCATAATCAACTGCCAAATGAATTTGCCACTTAGCATTGTTTAGCTTTAAATTCTTCTCCAGGATTTCCCACTCTTGTTAATGATTACCTGTCACCTCCAAAATTTACACCTCATCCCCCTCCCCAACCTCCTGGTCTTATAATAGTGGCTAGAAGTTTTAGAATAATGTTTAATAGTTGTGATGGCATGGCATGTTGTCCTTTACAATTTTAATAACAGAACAGCCAAGCAACAGTGGGACTTAGATGGAATTGAGGTCCAAATTTTATTCTGGTCTACATTTTAAACAATAAGAGTAGAAAAATCTGAGTATGCACAATTCAACACATGGAAGTGATTCCCTGGTTACCAGCTGACTTAATAGGTATAACAACTTACTTCATTATTTTTAAGATCACTCATAGTAGTTTTAACTGAAAGAAGATAAACTGTCACTAG
The DNA here is from genome assembly GCA_004025085.1 of Thryonomys swinderianus. Taxonomy (NCBI): domain Eukaryota; kingdom Metazoa; phylum Chordata; class Mammalia; order Rodentia; family Thryonomyidae; genus Thryonomys; species Thryonomys swinderianus. The sequence continues at coordinate 15,749 of PVIC010016630.1, read as the reverse complement.
GTGAGAATATAGCTTATTACAATTAATCATTAGCATAATTTCTATAGTCATTAATATTTTCGCTTCTCACTCCCTATTAAACTTGCAACTAGCTGATATAACAATAGTTTTCAATATTTAAGAATGTTTTAAAAAATTTGTGTGAAGCCAGAATGATCAAATTTTATCTCCACTAATTAGCAATTTTTAGCAAGAAAATATATTTGTGGGTTTTGTGTTGCTTTGGGTGTGTGCATCTGTGCATGTGCTGGGGACAGAACCCAAGGCCTCACAGCTGCACAAATGTAAAGGCTAGCGCTTTACACTGAGCTATACCTGTAAATAGAGATTTATATTGTCCTTGGGACTGGACAGCAAGCACTCTTCAATCTTTTTTTTTTTTTTTTTTTGCTTTTTGAGACAGGGTCTCATTTTGTAGTTCAGGCTGGCCCTGAGCTCACTATGGAGCCCAGGCAAGCCGCTGCGAACTCAGCAATCCTCCTGTCCCTGCCTCCCGAGTGCTGGGATTACAGGCGTGAGCCACCACGTCCGGCATTGTAATATGCGGTGTTGATTGTTGGTGGGAGTGAGTCTCCACGCCCAGCATTATATGTGGTTACCGGGGATTGAACTCAGGACCTTGCGCTTGTGAGGCAGGCGCCGGAACCACTGAGCTAACCCTCCGGCCCGCACTCTTCAATCTCTTAAAAAAAAAAAATTGGCCAGGTGTGGTGGCTCACTCTGTAATCCCAGCTCTCCGGAGGTAGAGATAGGAGGATTGCTGAGTTCAAGGCTTGCCTGGGCTACATAGTGAGCTCAGGGCCAGCCTGAACTACAAAGTGAGACCCTGTCTTAAAAAAAAAAAATGTTTTTTTGAGCTGGGCAGGGTGGCATATATCTGTAATCCCAGCATTCAGGAGGCTAAGGCAGGAGGATTGCCACAAATTTGTGGCCATCCTGAATTACATCCTGAATTTAATGCTAACATGAAATACATAGTTCATTCCTGTCTCAAAAAATAATTTGTTTGGCTCAGCTGGGAACAAAACCCAAGCCTCATGCCCTCTAGGCAGGTGCTTTCTCAACTGAGTTACAACTCCAACCTGAGAATTTATTCTTCACTTGGGACTGGATAGCAAGTAGTTTAATATCCCTTCTAAAAATTCTGTCTTCTTTTGGCTGTGCTAGGGATTGAACCCAGGGCCTTGCACATATGGGCAAGTGCTCTACCATTAATCTATTTCTCCAGTTTCTAAAATTTCTTTACACTTTTATTCAAAATATATAGTGTACCTATGATGTACCCTATCTCATCTTTCTTCCTCATCAAATTTCTTACTTATGGCTACTGAATTATTTTCCTCCTCAAAATTAGTATGCATTTCATTGCTGTAAAAACAACTATTACATATATAACTCTTTAAAGGTAGATTATAAAATTAAATATTCCTTACTAGATTAACATAAATGACATCCTGGACTTTTTTTTTTTTTTCAGTTTTTTGAGACAAGGTCTTTCTATGTAGTTTAGGCTGGTCTTGAACTGGGTAGATGAGTAGCCTGTGCTGGTTTCTAACTGTGGCAATCCTCCTGCCTCATCTTTCTGAGATTATAGGCATCGGCCACCACACCCAATGCACCCTGGACTTTTTCTTTTGTTCTTTTTTTTAACTGAGGATCAAGCTCAAGACCATGCATTTGCCAGGCAGGTGCTGTCACTGAACTACAACCCCAGCCTACTGCGGACTTTTCAAAATGGAAGTAAGAGAACATTTTAGTGAAAATGATACACTGCTGAATTTAAAACTAGTAAATGAGACTCTCTCCCCCTCTCTAGTGCGCTTTCTCTCCTTCCCTCCCCCTGCAATTTATGCACATCACAAACTTCAGAGAACGCGTTTCCAACACCTATTTCCACTTTAATAACAGCACCAGGGTGAGTTCACAGCTCAACAAACATTCAGCAGGGAATGAAATACTAACGGCTTCTTATCAGCAATCCTTAACCTCTGAGTTTGCCCTTTATTAGCTGCAGGCTGAGAGCACCTCCTCACACCCACCTTGCCTCTCACCTGGGAAAAAGGGCCGGGCAGGGCAAAGGCCATTCCATTCTCAGCTAGGCTGCCAATCATACCAGGGCAGGGGCGATGAGCTAGATGATACCTGAAAACAGGACTAGGGCAGTTTATTCTTTGCCAGTTAATAAGCTCTTAGGTGGTGTGTGTGGACTCATGCATTAGTGGGGTCAGAGAACTCTCTTTGGCATTCATTTTGGATGTGTCGATTCTAACAACAAAAAAGGAACATATTCCACTTATTAGTAATTAATTAATTCATTTTTTGGTGGTGGTGATGGTACATACTGAGGATTGAATCCAAGGTCTTCACACCAAGCTATATCCCCAGTGTTTTTAATTTTTTTTTTCTAAATTTTGAGACAGGATCTCACTAAATTTTCCAGGAGTGGCCGTATCTTGAGACCCTTCCACCTCAGACTCCCAGAGTGCTGGGATTTCTGGTGATAGGTGCCACCACATCCAGCTTGTTAGTATATTTTTAAGCAAAACTTGAAAATGCTAACAGAGCATTACAAAAATTATGAAAAAAATATAAGCTGACTAAAAGAAATCCAAACAGTATGAGAAATATAAAAAGTAATCTTTCCTAAATACCATTTCTTAACCAGCAGCCCCAAGACTCACAGCACATCTGTTACATTTCTTAACTCTCTAGCAACTTTCTATTCATACCAGCAATGAGTGTGTATACACATGCTATTATTTACTCAAGTACAAAGCAGCAAGTTTTAAAATAACTCTTTAAGGATGTTTAGGAAAAGTTTTAAAGGGCTTTTAACATGATTGTCCATCTTAAAAACTGCATTTAAAAAATTTTTCAGTTACTAAAGAATGAGCATGGTGTAAATACTTCACCTGTGTGCTCATGTGTCTAGAAATAAATACAAAAACACATAATAAAAGGGTTTCCAAGATACAGGTGTATAGTTTCTTACGTGTGCATGCACGTGCATGTGCTGCTGAGCATCAAACCCAGGGCCGTGAACATGATATATCCCTGAGTACCTCCCACTTCACTAAGCATACTTTTCTGCATGTAGAGGTAGGAACGGAACTCAGGACCTTACACCTGTTAGGTAAGCACTTTACCACTGAGCTGCACCAGCAGCCCTCAGTTTTAGACTCTAAACTCCTTTTGTCCCTAACAATTATATTCGATCTGTGGCAGAGATGGAAATATAATCAGAGGCTACATTTATTTTACAGAGGCCACTTTTATTTTTAGTTATCACAGCAGTTAGATACCTAGTTAACACACATTCCACATACCATATTCACATTGTAAAACATTTTTTTAAAGTAATCAAAGTTTTGAAATTCCAGAAATATCACGAGTAAGATGGTTCAGGACTACTATACACAATCTTTTTAAAACAGCAAAAGTATTATTTATAATGCCATACTTTGAACATTTTTCCATATTTGTAGTCCTATCAATCCCACTTTATATCTCAGTAGTAATTCAACACATAAACACATCCAGTTATTTGTCCATATTAATGATCACTTAGGCAGTTTTAACCTGTTCATACAATGATGCAATAAACACCTTTGCTTTTATTATTATGGATCTACTTAAGTATGAATCTGAAAGATAATTTTGCCTAGAAATGGAGTTACTGGGCCAAGAAAAGAATGTGCATTAAGATTGATCTCCAATAAGTTTAGTTTGTTTCCTTTCCTCTTCAACTAGATCTGATAGTTTGCTGGGTGAAAAGTGAAATCCCACTGTTCCACGTCCTAGTTCTTCAGTATGAATAAGCCTGCACATTTTATAAGGTTATTTTATTTCTCTTGTATGAAAGCAACCTATTTCCAACAAATTGCCTATTTTTGTCTTTAGCCATTTTTTTTACTTTTATTTATTTTTGAGCCAAGGTGCTATGTTCAGGCTGGCCTCAAACCTGTGGTGAGACAGAGTTTCATCATGTAATTCAGGCTGGCCTTGAGCTCACTAGGTAGCCCAGGCTGGTCTCAAACTCACAGCATGACATCATCACATTACAGAGTTCAGGCTGACCTGAACTCACTACGTAGCCCAGGCTGGCCTTGAACTCACCACAAAAGAAGTTCTCATTATGTAGTCCTGGCTGACCATGAACTCGCTTATGTAGTCCAGGCTGGCCTCGAACTTGCAATGAGACAATCTCACATTATAGTCTAGGCTGGCCTTGAACTCACTATGTAGACAAGGCTGGCCCCAAACTCATGGTGAGAGAGGATCTTATTGTGTAGTTCAGGCTGGTTTGAACTCACCATGCAGCCTTAAATTCATGCTCTTCTTGTCTCAGCCTCCCAAGGACTGGGATTACAGGCACGAACAACACCTGGCCAGCCTGTCTTTATGTCTATTATGTACATATTATTACTTATATGCACTGAGGTACTTGGTCCTTTGTAAATGGTATTGAAACTTTCTTCCCTAAGTTTATTTGGCTTGTACTCTATGGCATTAACAATATTTTAATTTTTTTTAGAGACAGGGTCTCACTTTTTAGTTCAGGCTGGCTCTGAGCTATGTAGCCCAGGCAAGCCTCAAAGTAAGCAATCCTCCTGGCTCTGCCTTCCAAATGCTGGGATTACAGATGTGAGCCACCACACCCAGCTAAGAATTTTGATATAGTCATGCAGGTCCTCTGTAGCAAGTCTTTCCCATTTTAAAATAGCAAAGATTTATATGTGTTTTCTTGTACTCCTTTCACAGTTCAATATAATTCAAACCCCAAAGTCTCACTCAGTTACTCAACATGCTTTAGAATGTATTCCAGTGAAAATAATTCAGAATTACTCCCTAACTCCCACCCTTCAAGTGCTAATCACAGAACAAGGCGAGAACAAGCAGGAGTGCTGACTCCTTGGCAATATGAATAATCTATTTCTCTCCAGGCAGGCATCTGATACCAGATCACCCACCTATGTTTTGAATTTGACAATGAAGGTGAAGTGGCAATGGGGGGGGGCTGAGCCTACACATTAACTTCATCTAAACAACCTCTTGTCTTTTATGATTTATTTACAAACACACCTCTGTGGTGTTTTTATTTTTCCCAGAGGAGGACTTAACACTGGCATTACTGGCACTTTGGCCAGATAATTCTTTGCTGTAGAGGACTGGCCTGTGTACTCTAGGATATTTAACATTCTTTGCCTCTGTCCATTAGATGCCTGTAGCACATTTTCTCTTTCCTGTATCACTAGTGTATTTATACAGATAAGCTACTTTTAAAAGGTTGTGCTGAGGATCAAACCCAAGACTTTGTATGCTTTGCACATGTGTGCTTGCCGAGAGCTACAGCCCCAAGCCCAAAGGTACTTCTTTTTTAAAACAGCCTTTTTTTCTTTTTCCACTAACAAGATGTACATACCAGGGGTTTCAAGTCAATACATACATTCTCAGACTAGTCTCTATCATTGAACAGAAAAATAAATTATATTCAACAATGACATCTAATAGTATTGTTTTGAAAATGACCAGCTTTAAATTGAATATTAAATAATCTAATGTATCAGATAGTGTAATTCAATATAACTAAAAGATAGTTATACAAAATAAGTTAACATTAAATGACACAACCAAAATTAAGATATTATCCAAAGTTCACACAACTTCTTTTTTGGTGGTGGTGGTACCAGGAATTGAACTCTGGCTCTTGTCTCTTGTTCTTCCAAGTTAGGTGCAGTACAGCTTGAGCTAAAGTCCTGGCTCGAAGGTTATTTAACTTTTCTTTAGAAGGAAAATGTTATTTTTTAAAGAAAACTTTTCTCAATAAAACTTTTCCACTTTCAACAAAAACACATATGTAAGTGCTAAGTATACTCCTAAAAGTTTTAAAAGTCTAAACATGAACATTTGTAAAAGAACTTTTTTTACAGTGCTAGAAGTCAAATGGAAAAATACAGATTTTTATAAAACTGTAAGCAACAAGTGAACTTCACACTTAACGTACAAAGTCCCATAATTTACCTGTCAAAACCTAAGTTCACAAAACACTATTACAAAATAAGAAATGACATCTTAACAATATTATCCTATAGAGTTACTATTTTTTAAAGTTTTTAAAAAAGTTTTTAACTGTTCTAGCATAATATAACCCTTAAGGTATAAAAGAGCCATTAAAATTTTTCTTAGAAACAATATAGAAACATGAAGTGTGGATAGGGAGATCTTTTTACAAATGTGAAGGGAAATGAGATGGAGGGGAGGAAAAAAGGAAAGGGATTAAAAAAGAATTGAAGAAAAAATGAAAACAGACCTTTTTCAAATGGGAATGAAGTCAAGAGTTGAAGGTAGCAGGGATAAATGGGAGGGGATTGTGACAGAAAAGAACTATGTAGATGTATAAACTCCCCACGAAAAACAATCACTATGTACTAAAAACATGCACTAATAAATATAAAGAAATATACAAACAAGAGGCATACTTATTCCCAGCAACACTACTGGAAGATATATCCCGAGTTTGAGAAGATCTTCCACTTCTACTGCGTGTTTTTGTTCCTGGTGTGGGCTAGGACATGTGACTTCAGGTTAGCTAACTGAGCAAACCTCTTCTTACAAGGACTGAAAGGGCACACATAGGGCTTTTCTCCTGTATGGATTCGCACATGAGTACGCAAATTGAAATCCAGGGAAAAGCGTTTCCCACAGCCTTCAAAGGTGCACTGGAAGCGCTTCTCGCCAGTATGAACCAGCTGATGTCGTTTAAGTTTTGAGTTCTCAAGAAAAGCTTTGCCACATTCTTCACATATGTGAACTCTGGGACCATGGGTGTACATATGTTTCCTCATAGCACAGTTATTCTTGAACATCTTTTTGCAGCCTTCTTGCCGGCAAGCCACAGTTCTTGGAATATCATCTTGGGGCTTTTGGGGCTTCGTTTTTGTAAATTCTGCCAACTGTTTGGGATCAGAGAGGTCAATGCAAGGTAATCCTTCAGGAGGAATATTTTCCCCTCTCGGGTATTCTGAATAATCAGGTGTGTTTTCAGGCCGTCTGTAATTCACCATCTCAAGGCCTTTTTCCCTGCTTGGGGAGAACACGATGGCTGGGTGTACCTCCTCCAGGGTTTCGATCATTACCGGATTCTGCTCCCGGTTCTCACTGCCCACCTCGGAGCTGCTGCCTCCCTCCCTGGCCTTACCGGTGCTGTTCTTGTCGTCGTGCTTCTTGCTACAAGCACTGTCCTTCGTGCTGTGATCTGAGAACGATGATGTGGCCGAGGGCGGCAAAGAAATGGGGGCGAACTGGATGGAACCATCTTCACCATCGCCTGGGACGGTCACCTTGCACTTGAACTCACTGCTGATTCGCTGAGTGTCTACCTCGCAATACTCCACCACTTCCTCTTGGGTTTGCACCATGACAAATTCTTGGTCATGGCCGTCGCTGCTCACATTACTGGTGACAACTGGGTGCACTGCAATCAGAGGCGAATAATAATAGCCACCATGGATCCAACTTTCACTGCTATCCTGGAATACGATGTTCCCCACCGCTGCGGTGATCTCACGAATAGTGTCCATATGTACTTGTTGCTGCACTAGGAACTCTGCGGGCAGCTGCACATTTTCGGTGAAGTAGATAACGTTGTGTGAGGCCATGACTATCACCTCTGTGTAGTCTTGACTTCGGACGGCCGCTAAGTGGTCAGAAGGCGGTGAGGAGGAAAGACTGAGGGGAAAAAACCCTCCAACTCCACACAAAAGAGGGGGAGAGAAAGCCGGCGCTTGAGGTAAACTCAAGCCCCACCTAAAGTTATCGGCGAAAGAGGCGGAAGGATCTGGTGCTTCTGAGAGCACTGCGCATGTGCCCAGGCACCTCACGTAAGCGCACTCTGCCACCCGGCGGACCACAGCCACAATGCGTAATGCACTCAACCACGCACGACATGCGTGCTCCACTCAAGTTAAAGCACTCCATGTACCACCTACCTGTTGTCTGTTGACTTAATAGTAATTTCACAACCAGTTTCTTTACTCAGATTTTCTGTATTTTACCTCCCAATGAGGCTTACAATTAATATCTGAAGAAAAGCCTATACCTTTTTAATAAACTTTTTTTTTTTTTTTTTTTTTGAGACAGAGTCTTGGCTTTGTAGTTCTGGCTGGCTCTGAGCTCACTATGGAGCCCAGGCAAGCCTCGAACTCAGCCATTCTCCTGGCCTCTGCCTCCCGAGTGCTGGGATGACAGGCATGAGCCACTACACCCAGCACTGTGGCATGCAGCACTGCTTGCTGGTGGGTGTGAGTCACCACGCCCGGTATTGTATGTGGTTACCGGGGATCGAAACCAGGGACCTTGCGCTTGCGAGGCAGGCACCGGACCCACTCAGCTAAATCTCCGGCCCTATTTATACATTTTTTTTTTTTTTTGGTATTAGGATCGAACACTGGACCTCATATTGGTGAGGTGGCGCGGCACCACTGAGCTAACTCCCCAACCCAATGTTTACATTTATTTCCTCTTATTTAATTGCACTGACCCATGTTTACTGACCAACATTTAATACTAATAATAGTTGATAATGAGATTGTTTACCCCTTTACAGGAATGTTACTCAATGCTATACCGGTATGAGAAACCCAGCTAGTCCTTTCACTGAAGATTTGTTCAAAATCATTACTGTGCATTTAAATTTGTTAAATATTGTCGCACTGTGAGATAATTTTCCCTTAATGGCATTTATTTACCATATTCAAATATTTTCCAATACTGAACTATCTTTATATTCTTGAGCTATACCATATAGATCTGCACTTTTTTTTTTTGTATTTTAACATAAAAGATCTAACAGTGTCATAATTGGCTTAAAAGAGGCCCCATCCACATAAGGCAATGCATGCCTGTAGTCCCAGCACTCTGGGAGGTAAAGACCAGAAGGATGGACAGTTTGAGCTCAGGCTGGGCAATTTGGGGAATTAGCAAGACCTGATCTCAAATTAAAAAAAAAAAAAAAAAAGCTGAGCCACGGATTTAGCTCAGTGCACCATGGCTACCTTGCAAGCACAAGGGCAAGTTCCATATGGGGGGAAGATGGCGGCCGGGAATGTTTACTTCTGGTGTGACATATGGCCCTGGCTTCAATTCCTAGTACTGAAAAAAAAAATCTTAGTTTCCTTCTCTATGTTCTCTGGAAGGTTATGCTAAAGTAGAGTTTTTTGAGGGGGTCCGGGACAGAATCTTGCTACATAGTTCAGGCTGGCCCTAAATTCACTATGTCGACAAAGCCGGACTCAAATTTATGGTGATCTTCCTGCTTCAGCCTCCTGAGTGCTGGGATTATAGGCATGCACCCCTATGTCCAGCTTAAACTGCAATTTAAAAGAAACTATTTTCATTCAAAATTTGAAAGAATTCTACCTATGAAAATTTTAGGAACACACTTCATCATTTTTACCATTGCAATTATTGAACTGGTTAGATTTTCTTATTTCTCCAACTATAATTACTGGCCTAAGATTTTTTTTTCCTGTTTCCTCTGGACTTAGTTGTTATTACTTACTTATACTTAGGTTTTTGAAATTTTGTTTTGCAGAGATGAACAAGAAGCAGGTAAAATTGTTTTACTTTTCTCTATCAGTTGTTATTCCCCAGTCTGACAGCTAATTTGGTCTATAGATGATTCCTTCAACTGTTTAATCTTTTTTTCCTTTGAAGAACTCTTGGATTTCTTTGTTTTGTTTTTTTTTGAGACAGGGTCTGGCTTTGTAGTTCTGGCTGGCCCTGAGCTCACTATGGAGCCCAGGCAAGCCTCAAACTCAGCTATCCTCCTGCCTCTGCCTCCCAAGTGCTGGGATGACAGGCGTGAACCAGCACACCTGATGGAACTCTTGGATTTAATAGTTCTACTTTGCTTTAATCATTTTCTGCTTAATATCCTTACTATTTTATTATTTCTTAAGGGTTTTTTTTTTTTTTTTTTGCAGTACTGGGGATCAAACTCAGGCCCTTGTGCATCCAAGGTTGGCATGGTACCACTTGAGCTAAAATCCCCAGCCCTGTTTTTATTTATTTATTTATTTTTTTGAGACAAAAAATGTAGTCTATGTAGTCTAGGCTGGCCTTGAACTTGCAGTGCTCATCCTGCCTCAGCCTCTGAAGTGCTAGAATTACAGATGTGCATCATCATGCTCGGCTCTTTAACTATGTCATAGCTCTTTTCATGTTTCTTAAATTTAATGCTTAACTGATTCATTTCTATTTCTAACTGTATGGTAAGTGCCTCTGGCAGTGAATTTTTTTTTAGCAAAACTTTATATGTAAATTATTCCAGTAAAATGATTTCATTACCATTTTTTAGATATACTGCAATGACAATTATAAATTAAATTCACCTGAGGGGTGAGCAAGATTAAATTTTTAAATTTTAGGTTTCTACTTAGGTTCCTACTATTACTCTTGCTAATTTATTGATGGCTTCTCTGTGAAATAATACATGCTAATTTTTTGTGGGTTTTTTTTTGGTGTTGTTGTTTGTTTATTTTTTGAGACAGGGTCTTGCTTTGTAGTTCAGGCTGGCCCTGAGCTGTGTAGCCCAGACAAGCCTTGAGCTCAGCAGTTCTCCAACCTCTGCCTCCCGAGTGCTGGGATTACAGGCGTGAGCCACCATGCCTGGTCCTGCTCATTTTTTGTTAGTTTCACAGGCACCTGAAATTGTTCTTTATTCACAATACAGAGTTTTACTTACTAATCACAGTTTAATTAATTACTAATCACAGTTTTTATGGCCAAACTTTTATGTTTACCTTCCATATTCTGAGAGATCAGTGCCTTTTTGAGTTTTTGTTTGAATCTTTCTCTTTTTTGTTTTATTGATTTTTTAAACTTGATACAATATTCAGTATAATTAAATTTCAATGATAGCTTACATTCATTATTAAGTTATATCCCCATGTCTAACTTAATGATTTTTGTTTTATTATAGTTCATTTTTTATGGTATAGTTTGCTCATCATTTTACTACCTTTTTGAATATTTTTTAGATGTATTTCTTTTATGCATCACAAATTTAGGATGTTTTTAATCCAAACTAAGGGCATTTTCCTCTTTACTTTTTTGAGTGCTGGAGATCAAGCATGGGACCTCACAAATGCTAGGCAAACATTCTACCATGGAGCTATACACCCCCAACCCAGGATCTTTTCATTGGAGGGCTTATCTCATTTATATATTAACCAAATAAATCCATTTTTGTTTTTTAGGTATGTTACCTAGTTTTACTTTGCTTTATAATCTGTTTCTTTTGTCTGTTTCATGTTTTTACTCTGATAACCTGCAAGGCTTATATGTGTTTTTAGATCTTGTTGGGTTTACATGTAAGTGATATACTCAAGCCTCTATTTCTGACCAATCAACTTTAGATAGATTTTCTCTCCATTAAATGGAAGAAATTAGTACTTAGATTTCTTGGTTTTATTTTTTTCTACCTCCAGTTTTTTGATTAGTCTTATACTCAGGTGTGTTCAAGAATTCTAATTCGAACTGGGGATGTTGCTCAGTGGTTCCAGTGCCTGCTTTGCAAACACAAGGTCTGAAATTCGATCGCCCATGATGCAAAAAAAAAAAAAAAAAAAAAAGGCCCATCAAGAATTCTAATTCCACACTTGCTTCCTTAAGTCAGTAATGGCGAACCTTTCACAGCTTTATTACAAATAGCTCAATGCGGTATATGTGCTATTGATTCACCATCACTGGGCAAAGTTATTTCATTTAAAGAGATATAGGGTTGTGATGGATTTGTGTTCTATCAGTTTAGCTCAGATAGATCTGTGTTCCCTAACATTTCTTCCCTACATGGCCTTGCATGTTCAAGTAATTGTTTCTTTAAATGAACTCTGACAATGCAGAGTTTACTACTCATCCCTACATACCATTTTTTCTCCATTCCTAAATTAGTTTATCTCTTGGTTTATTGTTTATACTCTCCTTTGATTTGAGCAAATTTTCTTGTATTTTAGCTGTGCTGACATTTTCTACAGCTTGTAGTTTCGGGTTTTGGTCATTGTTTTTCCTTCAGTAAGAATGAAGTTTTCTGTTATTTTTAAAATTTATGTTTTTTAGTTTGTTTTAAAAAGGAAATAGGTATGTAAATTGCTTTTCTGTATGTACTACTTTTGTGGAACTCTAACTAAAATATTTTTTTAAGCAAGTACTTTCCATAAAAACACTGACCACAGAAAACCAAAACCACAGATAAACATTTAAAAAAAAAATCTGTTACCTGCACAAAATATCCTTAGCTGCTGGACTGGTGATATAAGTTGTAAATGGGTGGTGAACAGATCAACAAATGCTCCAGGATATATAATGAAGAGAAAAATCCCAAAGCCATTAAATCGAACTTGTTCCCTAAGAAATCACACAAAAGAAAGGAATTTACCAATAATGCTATTTGCATTTGTCAAATTAATAATGTAGGTAACCTTAAAATTCATTGTAATTTAAATTTTTGCTTAAGAAATAAAAGTCTTCTGGAATAACTGTTATATAGTCTTATAATAGTGTTGTACAGATTTGGTTATTTGTTAAATTAAATTTTATAAAATAAGGCTAAGCCCATTCTGAAGTATTTACAACTTCAAAATTTAAGAAGCCTATAAGCTAAATAAATAACGGAAATTAGTCACATATATAAAATAATGATTAATAATTCCATGTGAAACTAAATGATAAATACTTTTATGGTCTAACATGCACTATTTTCAGAGAAAGACATAGGAGAATATATAATTCAATTAAATTATCTAAATTCTCTTTGTCTTAGCTATTATGAATAACGGTGGAGATTTAGGTAAGCATATTCCTACTGAACTAACACTAAGATAAGTATATTTAAAAATGTATAATTCCCAAACTGTCCTTAATAGAACTAGTTTATCATTTCATTTTCTAAAAATGCACATTATATTTAATAGTCTCATTGGACCAAACAGCTATCCTAAAAAAAAAGCACCACCTTTATATATTGTGGTATTGATACTACATCTACAACTGTCTATATAATCTATTTTTTGTTGGCAATGGGGATTTTTATTAAAAATCACCTATTATTTCATGGACATATTATAAATTATTATACTGTTACTATCAATACTACTATATGTAAAACCCAAAAAGCTAAAAATATAGAAGCAAAGGTGAAGAGGATTTGAAAATAAAGAAAAGGTAGCTTCCCCTGTAGATCACTACTGTGCACTCCTGTGCAACAGTGTGCATTCAGCCAACATGAAGTTGTACTGCCTGTCAACAGACTCCTGTTCATAAGAACTGGAAAGTAATAAGAAGCAATTAAACTCTTGCCTCTGAAATAGTGGTTCTCCTTTTCTCCGGAAGGATAAAACGCATTCCTGTGAGCATGCTTCTGATTACTGTAGGACTTATCAATGAGTTGGCAGGAAGCGTTGAATGTGTGCTGTTGAAGTGAGCACAAGCAGGAAGACTTGTGACACAGTCCCTTTCCATCATGATTTTATAAGTTTCATAGGTGTTTAAGTGCTCAGGTATAATCAGAATGATAGATCTGAATAATCAAATCTACCAACAGGACATGACACTCAAAGCAAGTCCGAGGTCTCATCCTCTTCTAGTTGTTAATAGATAGGGTATGCTAACTGTTAAACCCAGTGCTTTAGTTTTCTTGCTCTAGCCAGTGGAGGACATGAAAGGGGCAGGAAATTGTTTCAGCTGATAGGCTGGAAAAATAGTACCAAGGTGCAGAGGAGAGAGAGAGGGGTCAGGTATGGTGGTTATTATTCCAATCCAATGATATATAGAAGGATTAGTTTTAAAGGTTGGATGAAAAACACTGAAGTGCCATGAAGGTATAAGCTGACTGGCAAAAGGCAAAGGATAGAAATATCCAGATTAGAGATATGACATGGTCAACTGAGCATATTCATCAATACATTAATCTTCTCTATTAAAGACATGTTTCAGAGTAATACATGATATGCACTTGGTAATATCCCAGAAAGAAATAGATTTTAATACTAAGCCCCTCTTAAAAGCATTTTTGTATGTAGTAAAGAAAAAGGTTAATATCATTACCTAATAGCTGCTATCCCATGTCCAATTTCATGTACAACACCACTAATGAGGACTGCAGCGAAGAAATAGGTCAGTTGATTGACAGGTAAATTTATACCAGGAACCTGTTCACAGACACAATATTACAGCAATTATCAATAAGGATACAGGGTCTCCAATTGGGGACCAAAAGACACTATACTCAGTTTGAACTAAATTTTAAATGGCCAAACTGAATGTTCTGTAAACTGAGAATAATATGACTATTAGTGACTTACTTCTTGAGCTATTTCTATCATAATAAAACAGCAAAAACATTAGTTTTTTTTTTTTTACCTAGGTAGTTTCTCTGTAACAATCACACAACCAATATAAAGAGAATAGGAAACACTAAAAGTTTTAATTTTAGTGTAACAGGAATCTGGAGTCTTCACCATTGTAAAGAATGAAGGGGCTCAGAAAGTGCCAGTGGAGGCAGAAAACCAACGAAGGAAATGGCAGCTGACCCACCCTCAAAGGTGGGATGCTAGATTTGGGAATTCTCAAAATTTCTGGTCCTTCTTTTGAATTGTTACTGCAAAGTTCCAAGCATTTCTGTTGAATCAAACAGGGCAATCACCCCCAAATGCATAAAGTTTTGTTTCAGTATTTTCAAGTTTGAAGACAACTGGTAGTGAACACTAGTGTATAATATAGCATGTGGTCAGTGTGGGAGGATAATACCCTTTATTCCTCCTGTTCCAGCAGCTTGCACATTATACTGTGTTCATATAACCAACAACCTCATTTTTTCTTCCAAGGTCCTCTATGATTTAAAGTTTTAATTCTAAATCAGAATTTATTTTTTACCTGTAGAGGAGAGGAATTTCACTTTTTAAGCCTCCATCTGAAGAGGCGATTCACAGAATCTGCTTGGCTCCTTTTCTAAATTCCACTGACTCTAAGGGTCCATTCTCTAGTTATGAAACTATTTTGATAATCATCAATCTTAATGTATGCACAATATTTCAATGTCTGAAATTTTCATTACTCTGACCTTCTGATAACTTTTTTCATAAAATCAGTGTCTCTTTTTCTACACACATGCTCCATTCCCACATTTTCAGATGTCTGGCTCAGTACACTTTTCTCTGAGTCTTTTTTAAATTCAAGTCCCTAGGATTAATTCTCATATGTACTATCTCACATAATATTCTGGTTACCTTACTGTACTTCAAATAAATAAGTAACTTTTATCCAATCAGATATTTGTTATTTTCTGGATATAACAACGAGTGAAATGAGAGAAGAATCCAAGCGTGACTATACCAACAGATGGTAGGTCTTATTTGCTGGCAACAGTACAAGATCACCATCTGCCTCTGCTATGATCACACAGGGTATTAGATATAGCAGAATAGTGAATACAGCTATTCTCAACAACATGGAGGGCCAGGATTTGGGGAATTAATACTGAACACGGCTGCAAAGACTTGCAGAGTAAACAAAAAGTATATTCTTTAAGATATAAGGGCTTGGGCCGGAGGGTTAGCTCAGTGGTTCTGGCGCCTGCCTTGCAAGCATAAGGACCTGAGTTCGATCCCCGGTTACCACATATAATGCTGGGCGTGGTGGCTCACACCTGTAATCCCAGCACTCGGGAGGCAGAGACGGGAGGATTGCTGAGT
>PVIC010016629.1:14973-33862 GCA_004025085.1 Thryonomys swinderianus | reverse complement strand
TCCGGCATTGTGGTATGCGGTGTTGATTGTTGGTGGGCGTGTCTCCACGCCCAGCATTATTTGTGGTTACCGGGGATCGAACTCAGGTCCTTGCACTTGCGAGGCAGGCGCCGGAACCACTGAGCTAACCCTCCGGCCCAAGACCTCGTCATTTTTGTAGTAAAATGCAAAGAGGATACATTGTAGGGAATATGAGCATTCTGTAAGGGAATATTCTGCAGGGAAATAAACATACTGACTAGAAACCGGGTCTGGCCTATGTTCATCTTGTAAAACACCAGCTTTGCTCAGCACCAACAATTCCCAGCCTGGTCAGGCAGCTAGTGAGAAGAAATATTCTTGAGCATGAAACGGTACAATGAGAATGCAGCCCAAGCATCTCTGCGATAGCAGTGGAAATGTGCCCGGAGACGCACGGGACTACAGGTAAGCATCCAATTTGCCAATGAATGCCAAGGCAATTTTGGGTATTCTGACTTTTGCCCAAATGATTTTTTCCTATTAGACGCCACTGTAAGGCCACCAAATAAATAATGCTTACATTTCAGTTCCATGGCTGAGTGATGGTTTCTGACTAGAAATTGAATGAACAGCTTAATGGTAGTTCAAACAGTAGCAAATAGTTGTTTGCCAGTTTACAATCACTTACTCTCATTCGCTCTCTGTCATTTTCTGAACTATGCTGCAGTTAAGAAAGCTGTCATACGAAATGAAAGTGGCTTTTTCAAGCAGAAAACAAATGTACCCTGGCTGGCAGACTGGCATTTAATCATTCAGTCTCTTAGTGTCATTACTCTGCTGCTAGCATAAAACATCTTGTGATGTTTACGGGGGTGGAGATAGACTCGGAACACCTGGCCCTGGTGCCATCATCTTTTGCCAACCTCCTGCAGGTAGGTGAACTGAGGTCTTTGTCGGTCTGAAAGCCATCTTTCCTGTTGTAACACCTGGGTTATCAACAGTGGCAGCCACAGACCGCCTCTGGGGGTGATGGCTGCTAGCTTCACACCCCGTTTGGGAGTGAAAGTGTAAGGTAGCTCTCACTCTCACTCACTGGTGTCACCTTCAGTGGCCCCAGAATTAAAAGCTGTGTAAAATACAAGTGTGCTGTGCTCCTGCGCGTCTTTCTCACACAATTATATAAAACCTAGTTGGCAAATGCCAACGTGAGTGTCTTTTAGCAAGGCTGAACAGAGGGACTGTTTCCCTCAGGTTTAGAAGACCTGAGCCTTTGAGAGTGACTCCTGTGCTCCAGTGCCCCGCCCCCAGCGTGCTGCCGTCCTCCTCACAGGGCCGGTGTCTCTGAGGAGAAGGGGAGAGGTGTTGATTAAATTCACCCATACAGAGCATGGTCAAATCATTCATGCCCACGGGTGGGCTTTCTGCTCCCTGGCATCAGCCCCAGGTGGCTCGGAGTCAGACAATACTGTTTGTAAAAATTCAGAAATAGCAAATTTTTCTCAAGAGTCAGAGGCATACTCCAATTAGAAAGGGAAAGTAGAGATGTCTTGTTATCAAGGGAGAAGTAATATATTTTTCTTGCTCCCAGTTGCTTACATAATGCACCAGTTGGACTGTTTCCTGCTGAGATGACAAGTTCAATTCCTTTGAATGAATGCAACATTTTGATGAATATGGTTAACAGAGCAACCTCAAAAAAAAAAAAAAGAAAAATTTTGTCATTGTTTCCATATATCATGCATATTCATACTCAGGCTTTCCACGTATGTATGCCTTTTAGAATAATTCCTCAGAATACGATAATTATTTGCTGTATTTAACTGTTTCATCTATAAGAGCTATCAGTTAAGGACTATCAATTTTGCGTTCAATTTAGTTAATTGAAAGCATCAAAAATGTACTCTTCTGTCATCTCCATTAGAGTATTCCAATTCTTCACTTCTAGGAATGAGTTCTTGCAGTGAATTCCATAAGAACCACTTACTGTAGGACCACAGATGGATGAAACACCTCATGCTCTTCCCTGAATTTGACATTTGGAAGTTTCTCTGTAGGGCACCAATCATATAATTAGAACTGTGGACAGCACTTTCCGTCTAACCTACTGCACGGTGTCTGATAATAACTATGTATCCTCTATATCTTGGAAAATACAAATTAATATTTAAAAAGCATGACACATTAATAAGGATGATTATCAAATGTAAAAAGGGGAGACTCTAAATATGATTGTTTAATTTGGAAGAAAGCAAAAGACCATTGAACTTATCTCCAGAAAAACTTAAGAGTATATTACTGATTTACATTATTTTCATTTACATGCCAAGTGTATTGATGCAGATTCAGCATCTGACCTTGGCTTAAGATCCTTTCAAAATAAAGTGTATTATAAATAAATAAATGGTGCCTACATACAGGTCCCTGTGATCCTTTTATCTTTTTTCCAAATGAAACTTCATAAAATCTTCCGAACCCAATTAGACTACCTAACAGAGGTGTTAGAAGTTGAACTTTTGTAGGGGAAGCTATACTGCAAAAATAATCTCTATTTCTTCCTTGCAGAAAAAGATCAGTATTAATCAATGTCAAGTTTGCAAGAGCATTTGTATCTCTACTAAAATTCAGCACCCTACTGAGCTTTCTAAGACACAGGAAATAAAGAGAAATACTGAGTACTTTTATAATAGAATGTTAAGAAAAATGTTGTCTTATTCACTAGTTCCCAAGACTCAGCTTCAGGAGCTGAAGTTAAAACCATCACATATTATCAGGAGTTGATAATAGGTTATTTGCTTTCCATAAGAAATAGAAACAGAAAGGCCAGGGGAAAAATAAGCTAACACCAGTTAAAATGAGATATTTGCATTATTAAAGTGTCAGGCAGAAACTTACACTCATGCAAGACTTCGTGAATTGCCGGGCGCCCTTGCATGTCAGACCCATCCTTTCTGCAATACTTGCATCTTTCCATTTCTCATCATACAGCCATATGAGGCCCTTGTTATTATATCTGGTTTTATGTCCACCCCTTGTGGAAAGTTGTTTAATGCCATTGTCAGAGCCGACAGCGCTTGGAACATTTTAATCTTGTAAAACGTTCCTCTCAGTTACACAGGGGAGTTTGTTTTTGAGCTTCTGATGTTATCGTGAACGATAAGGGTTGCACATGCACATCTCTTTCCAATTTATTTTATTAACGTCCCTAACATCTTAGATAATTTTAACTTATGGTCATATATCTTGTGCCTCTAACAGTTAGCAAGTGCATTCTAAAGTTAGCCCTGTAAACACATCCATTTCACCCTTGGTATAAAAAAGCCTGAACAGTGGTGGTAGGAGGGATGGGGTGAGTGGCAGACACACACAGTCATGTTAGTACAATGTGAAGGGGGGGATGGGTACTCAGTATGAAAACACCAATAGAAGAGGAAAGGAACAAAGTGGGAGACAGGGCATGGGTCAGTGGGGAGAGATAGAATAAAGTAGTCTAATCCCTAAGGTTTTCATTTGGGCACAGGGAAAGTGGCCAGGGTCAGTTTCCTATGAATCATTCAACAAGAATTACCTGCTGCCGTCATTGATAGAAACATTATGTACACAAATGCCTCAAGGGAAAAATGTGGCCCCATTCATTCATTCATTCATTCATTCATTCATAGGTCCCCAACTCTATTGCCTTTCTAGCTGGTTACTAGTAAGCTAAGAATACAAAGAAGAGTAAAGTGCATCTATTGCTTTCAGGGCTTCCACACTCTCGGGGAGCAAGAGGCAGGCATCCAGATTCTTTGATTCAGCAGGAGATACACTAGGAGGGGGACTGTGTGAATGACTACTACAGCCCCGAGGATGAATACATTACCTCTTTCGGGAAAGCGAAGGAGGACAAAGAGATGAGAGGAGGGAAGGAGAGGAGGAAGCTGTATGAAACAACTTCCCAGGAGATGACATTTAAGCACAGCCTTCAGGAATAGGAACCACAAGAAGCAAAACAGCAGCATCAGATCAGGCAGAGGAAGCACAAAGAGAGATTATTCCAAGGGCTATTTCCCTTCCGTTTGGTACTTTAACAACCCCTGCTCTGAGGGTCCCCGTGCTGCTGGGTCTTGGCCTTCACTGCCATATACACAGCGCCAGCCTTTCTGGAGACCAGTTTCCCACCCAGTACTGTGATTCCTGATCACTGACAAATGGTGAGGAATTTGAAACTCTGCCAGTAAGTTTGGAAATAAAGTCAGACTAGATAAAGTCACCTAAAAAACCTAAGAACTAGTTTCTGCTTGTGTTGATGGTTTGTCTTGTCTGAATAAAGATTCCCAGAGTAAGGGAAGTTTATGTAAGCAGGGAATTAAGGCCAATAAGGGATGGATAGACTAACTGCATTAAAGATAAAGCGGGAAGCAGGAAATACACAGGCTTTTCAGAAATTAAAAAGAAAATTGTACAGTCATAACAAAATAGTCAACTGTAAGCGCCATGATTATCAGTTTCCTTCTCAGTGTCCTTACAAGAGCCTTGTATTGGGGAATGACGGCTTTTCATGCCAGAAGGAAAAGCTACGCTTTGTCACGTGCTCTCTGAATTGCTTCCTAGGGTCCCATCATGCTGTCCATGTGGAGGAGGGCCAGCTGGCTACACTACCTTTCCCGCTTCGGGAAGTGGGGAGATCTGTCCAAGGTCCTGATTTGATTAGAAAACTGAAAAACTGCTTTCCTGAGAGAACACTTGCTCACCTGCTCTCTAAGGTGCAGTTGTCATTGTAATTCCGAAGTAACTTCTTTTGCCAGCAGATATCACTTTACTGATATCGATAATATGTTACAAACATTGAACCAACTTTTATAAAAGATCCCAAATGTTTGTATTAAGACTTAAGTACTCCTAGTTATGGGAATCAGCAGCTTCAGCTGGAAACATTTAATTTCTTCATATAATAAATGTACAAATTGTTATTGGTCCCATGATGCCTTCTGTTGAGCACAATAGTATTTGCCTTTACCCAAGTCTTTACCCAAGACTTCATTGCTTTTTCTTTTGAATCATGCATTTTATTGATTTTCCTGTTACTATTATTTCCTTCAATAAACCACTTTAAAATAACATGGATTTTCTTTCTCAATTATTTTTGGCTTTATTCTTATTCTCAGAGCTGAATGTGGACTGGACTGTAGCTTTGTAATTGCTTTTGTGCATAAGTATGTGTGTGTGTTGTCCTTTCTTATTTATCTTCTCCATGATACTGTGTCTCAAGATATTTTCCAGGCAGGTGATAAATTATACTCTTTTTCCTTCTGAGTTTAGAACTAATAAAATAGGCGACTGGAAAATGGAGATCAAAGGGTCAGCCTTTGCTGCTGGAAAATGTCTTTGTAGAATGTGATTTTGGGTTGTTAGCAGCCTCCCCTGTGAAGGAGTCAGGCATAGCTACAAACGAGCCTAGGCAACTGCCAGCTTAGCTGACACATGGAGATCCTCCCTGCTTAGCACTTCTGAGTGTCTGTGTGTCCTCTGGACAGGTAGCCTCTGAGCCACGAAAAGGAAGGTTAGAGCTGGGTATGTTTTCAGCTCAAGTGTTTCCTGGACTGTTTCTGGTTCGAAACTCAATGCTGACACAAACCTTTCTACCGTTGCCAAATTCAATATGCTCAGAGTGTACACAGTGGACAGGAAACATCTTCTAGGGGAGATCTTTGGGTGAAAAGGGAGACTAAAGAGAACCATGAGGCCAAGGGAACTGAGTTAATGGTGAAAGAATTTGAGTGACAGCTTCCTCCTTCCACCCTTTCTCCTTTTCCTTCCTTCTCTTTATCCCTCCTTCCCTCCCTCCATTCCTGCTTCTCTCTCTCTCTCATCTCTTTCTCCGCTCTCCCTCCTTCTCTCCACAACTAAAATGAAATTTGAGTAATCTACTTGGGGTGACAAGATCATTCCTCAGCATATGTATTTGTAGTTTGAATGTCTGCTATTAAAAGCAGTTCAACATTTCCAGTGTTATCAGTACAAAATGTCATGCTATCACAAACCAAAAGGGAACATGGTCATTGAAAAGAAAAAGTCAAAGTAGTTATATTGCTCACACACTTTGTCTTTGATTCTCATAGCAGGGATGGAAACTGAATTTTGTGGTACTTTGTCGCTTATACCTTATTTTAATTTCTACAGAGAAGTTATTTTTCAAATCAATAGACTTAACAGTTAAAGGTGCGACCTCCTTTAGACGAGGCACAGAATTTCATGACTTGATCAATACTAATTTCTTGCCCTCCTCAATCCGTGGTCATAAGTATGTGTAAAGGGCACCTTAGAGGTGAAATGGAAATGAGAATGTAGGAAGTTCACGGGATTTCTGGGATGTAAGAAAGTCAGGAAAATAAGAGGCATTTCCCAAGGAGTCTCAAAGAGTTTCCTCTATGCTTGGGCACATGTCTACCTCTTCCTGTTAAAGGCCCTCCATGTATACCTCACTCATGATATCATTTCTTCCCTTTCTCACAAATGAGAAAGAAGGATGACTTTCCACGATACACATTGTTTTTGTACATTCAAGTAGTTTCAATCTCTTCAAAAGTGGAGTAGTTCACAATGCATGCTCTGGAGCTACCGTCCAGGGCTCCAGTCACAGCCCTGTGACCCTGAAGGTTATTTTGTTTCTTTGAGCCTCTTTTCCCTCATATGTTAAGATGGATGAGGGCAGCAGCTCCCTCAGGATGACTAAAGGAGAAAAGGTACATGAGAGTCATGGTACAGAGTCTAGCATGATATGAACGAAGAGTTTCCAAATAACAGTAGTACAAACGTCTAAAGGACAATTAATTAGGAAATCAGGATGAAAGAGCAGACAAGGTATAAAACCACATTTATTCCAAATAACAGTAGTACAAACGTCTAAAGGACAATTAATTAGGAAATCAGGATGAAAGAGCAGACAAGGTATAAAACCACATTTATATGCACATGGATATAACAAATATTATTTCTGAACCTACACATTTTGTCTCCTTCAAACTTCTAAACACAGAAAATTTAAAAGTTGAAGTTCCCTCACTGCCTACCCAACTATCTACTAAAGAGGAGTTAACTCTTGTGATCATAATTTATATGTCATCAAAGGATCATTCGGAATAATGCTTATAATACTATGTATGTCTTGCTAAAATACTGATTTTGTTCAAATTTTTATGAGTACATGTTTACAAAATGATTACATTCATCGTAAGTACATGTACATAAGATACCTCAATTCTTCTAGGTGCTTTTCTTCTCCCCTCTTTCACCTTCTCTCTGTTTCTAGGCCCCTTGTTTTTTAAACAAATAGCTTTATGAAGATATCACAGGGTTGACCAACAACCCGTTACAGAACATGAGACTGATGGGTGTGGAAACTGGGAAGAACTGGGAATGACTGCTGCCATTCCAAATGTTACCCCAATTGTTAAGGGGTCCCTTTCTCAGGTAGTGGAAATGCAATTCTCTTTTCTTCAAAAAATGTTCTTGGTGAAATTCATGCCCACTTACAAATGGGGTTTTAACCTATTAAATTTCATTCTTGAATAAAATCACCTTGTATTGTTTCCACAATTCATTTGTCAGTAATCCTATTGATGACACTGAAGTTGATTTCAATTTGTGTCTATTTAAGTGCTGCTGGGACCATTTTTGCTTAAAGTTATTAGTATTTCTGGTGGGAGTGTACGAAGTTGTTACATTTTCAAAGTTTGTCAAGCTGATGAATAGAAATTTTCAACTGTTTGAATTTATAATTCTTTTATAAATAGCAAAGTTAACCCTTTCATTTGCTTATAACTACCTCTATGTGAGAATAATTCCTGCACTTTGACATTTTTTCTATTCTATGATGTATTCTTAATGTGTAGAGATTTTAATTCTGATTATTAGATATTTAAGCTTATAATATTGTAAATATCTTTCAACTTCATAGTATTTTTGATAATATAAAAGTGTTACATTTTATGACAGTGGATATTTTGATCCTTTTCAAGTTTTAATTTTGTGTTTAAAACTCTTAGTTGTGTGTGATGGCATGCTCCTATAATTCCACCACTTGGGAAGTTGAGGCAGGGAGACCACCATGACTCTGAAGCCAATCTGGGCCAAAACAAGCTTGAAGTATATGGCACAAAACTATATCAAAAGAAGAAAACAAAACAATACAATCCTTCTTAGCTTAATACTCTGAAAATATTCTGTTGTTTCCTAAATGTTTGAAGTTTTTCTTTGTAATATTTATGTATTTTACAAGATGTAAATTTAGTTTTTTTGGTATAATGTTTTTTTCTATAAAGAATTGATCTGGCAACATTTGTTGTGTAATGCCTAGTGATACAAATTAAACTCTTGTGATACAACGATTTGGAGTTATTTCTGCTTTTAAATTTTCTTCTATTATTCTCCTTTCTAAGTGTGTGCTAATACCAAACTTTGTCAGGCTCTGGGGGAGGGGTAAAAAACATCATCAATAAGCACACTTTAATACTTTTATTGGTTAAAGATGTACTACACACACAGTTCCAAGCTGTTTGCTTTATGCCTATTGCCTATTACTGAATTAAATCTTTGCAGCAATTCATTTGTTATGAAGATTTCTAGAAGTTATGGCCAACTTTAGGTAACCCTGAAGTGAGAAAACAATCAACTGCACATGAGAATCACCAGTGGAGAGTCTCCAGAGTAATGATGATCAATTCTCACTATGTACAAATTAAATCTAGACAAACTCAAATGTTTGTGCATTACCTTAATTGAAATTATTGAGGTAATTATAGAAATGCTAACACTTTTAAATCCCTCTGGATTCTAATGTCCTTTCAAGGTTAAAGTTTGATCCTTTATAGGTATTTTTATAGATGTCTTAGCACTTTTTTATTCACATGGACACAATACAACTTAAAAGAGGAACAGTTTACTTTTAGTCAAGTTCTTAGTCCATAGTTAGCTGGCTCTGAGGCAGGGCAGCATGGCGGAGTGACCTGGAGAAGACTAGCAGCTCACCTCATCAGGAACAGCAAGCAGAGTGAAGGGTAGACCCAGGGAGGGGCATACACCTTTCCTGGTCATCCATCATGAATTTCCTCTTTCAGTCAGACTCCACCTCAAAGTAGCAAGCCAGCTGGAGAGCTACCATAAACCAATCACCTTTCATACTGCTGCTTCTGAGCTCATGTGGCTCTTGGGGACCATTATCTATAAACACTATGATTAAGGATAAAACTAAGCTCAAAAATGGACTGTCACTTGCCTCCAATCTCATAGCAGTTTACTGATATAACAGGAACTACCACCCAAGTATTTTGATTCATACTTCAATGGTCTCTTCATAAGATCACATATTTCTTCTGTATTGGCTGGGGCAGAATCTTGATAAGTCTAAATATAAACCATATCACAAAGTCCTCATTATGTCAAGCCTGAAGCTGGGACAAAGAAGAGTAAAACTGACTGGGACCATCTGTATCTATGAATGATGACTTCAGGGACCACTCATTTGGTATAAATTTAAGGGGCAAACAATCTACCCTTTCTCACAAAGAAGCCACTTATATTTTATTTAATTTTTTCTCTTCCTTATTGACAATAAAATTTACTCAAATATACTTACTTGGTAATTAGAAATACACTTGGAGAATCAACTTTGCAGAATTATCAAACTGATTTAGGTTAAACCAAAATGTTAAGGATGAATCACATGTTCTTTTTCATAGGCAAAATGTTGATAAAAGAGATAGTAAAGTCATATGAAAGGCAGGGAGAGAGAAAGAGAGAGAATGAATCTGGAGCATGAAAGACCAATTTTTTGCTGGTAGCTGAATATGTTCTAGGCTTACACAAAGGTAAAGAAAAGTTAGGAATGCATGGGAAAGAGCTGAAGTATCCTTAGTAGAATCCTTGAGAGAGATGGGGATATATTTATTAGTTAGAGGGAAAACTTAGCCTGTATTTTCTTTGTCCTTTTTAACTGGGAAAAATTTCAACATCTCCCCCAAGAAAGAGTAATAAAGACCTATATGTTAGGATGAATCCATTATTTTTGTCATTATTAATATTATTTCTTTGCCAATCTTGATATAGAGATTGGAGCACTTTCTTTTCTCAGAATCCAGAGTCTTCCCATGTGAGGTATTCCTAAGGAGAAATTCATAGCTCCAGGCATATGAGGCTAACTTTTTGTTTTATGCACAAGTCAAAGCACAGATGCATAGGACAGGAGTTTAGCTAGATTGTCTTTGACTTTTGTTCATTTTGTTTTATATAATCCAATCCCATATATTATATATTATCACTCAAAACCTTGTTTTATGATAAATATGAACTTCTTTCTCTACACATCTCATAAACTAAAGTGCTCAGGTAGAACAGTTTCTGACCGCCAACACGCAAGGCACTTTTGGAAGCATATTTGTGTGGCACTGTTTGTGTGTTTTGAATATTTCATTTCCTTCTGTCTTCATTATTTTATAAAAACACATGGAAGATGAAAATACTGATAGAAGTGTAGATCTTGCAAATCTTATATAGTTTAGACAAAGAAAGAAATCACTGTGAGTGCCAAAATGGTAAATCAACAAGACACTCATAGGGCCTATTCTAGTCAAGTGTTTGTTTAGCTGTGAATAAGAAGATGACAAACAAGAACATATTTGAAATTCTAGAAATAAATCATTGAAACTTGTGTAAAAAGCAAAATATCAATGAGGACATTTTAGCTCTCTGTTCCTGGATAGGGTACTTCTACCTTTATGGTGTGTAAGTTTGTGGTTTAGTTTTTATAAATAAAATTTGCTGCATATTATGAAAAATGTTAGGCTATTATTGATCATACAATTATATCTACAGATGGTCCCGGTCAGTTTATATGTTTATAAACGTGGAATATTTTCTACATAGCTCTTATGAGACAAAAATAATATATTCCATAACAATAAATGTTTTCTGATTGCTAGAGTATGTGCAATTTAACAATCTTTGTGAGCTAAAAAATTATATATCACAAGTGTGTACACGTAAGAATGGCCTTTGGTCCACCTAGTCCAATTTGACACTAATAATGTGTTGAAAAAGGGTATCACTAGCAGACAGGACACAAATCATAACAGTGATGAGACGGCCCTGTAGGATCCTTGTTTTTTCTGGAATCCATTAGGAATGCTTCGCTTGTCACAGCCACACTTCGATAAACTCTCATCCAAGGAAGCTCTCCATCTCCTCACCCCATGTGCTTCTTCTCAGAGAATAAAAGAATAATTCTCATCTGTAAGGAGTCTGTTTCATTTTCTTCAATTTAGCTTTTCGCAGAATATGCGACATTAAAGAATTGCTGTCTGCTAAGCTAGTTTCATCTTACATTAAAAAGTCTATAAAATGTTTCATCCATTCATTTACTTTTTCAATGTGTTTCAAGCACTTACTGTATGCCACTACCTCAGCAATAGAAAGATAAGCTAAAGCATCATTTCCTGTCATCAAGAGTTTGTCTATCTTCATATAAACCACAAATTTTACTGTCATGCAAGGTAATACAAATAAGAAAAGTACACTATTTAGTGTGTAGAGTAAAATAACTCTGACTAGAGTCAGAGTGAATTTCACAGAACTGATCCATGAAACAATGAGGAGAATTATTTGAGTAGCCAGGTGAAAGAGGATTCTTTTCTTGGTACCTATGAAACTAAAGGTTTAGAAAAAAGTCATTCAACTAAGCATCAAAAAAATCTTTCAAAACACATATTTTTGATATATAGCTGAATGAGGAATAAAATAAGGAGATATAATAACAACAAGAAACAAGGGAAGTGTGAATCCACAAGACAGTAAAGCTGAAGTAGATATAATTGTATGATCAATAATAGCCTAGAGCTATGATGTGTGCGCAGGGCGACCAGGCCTGGGAGTTGGTGAGGTGCAAGAGTATATTAAGTAGAAAAGAAATGGAGAAGAAAACAAGTCCATAAAGTATTTTTTTTTAAATAGCAACAGACTTGGCATTAAAATGAGGAAAAAAATCGCTTCTCGGCCTTTTGGCTAAGATCAAGTGTAAAATGAGGAAAAAGTTTAAGAATTAGTGGGATGTTTATGTTTGGAATTTGGTTCTGAACAAGAAACCGGGAAAAGACTCCAGCGAGAATTCCCAATGCCAAACATACCTTCAAGCAGGCTTAGGGCTAATGTTCATGCTTTCTGAATACACCTCACACTACAAGCTGGAAATTTAGTTAAAAGACATTCGAGGGTGGTAGGGGCCCCAGGGGAGTGGATTGGTTCTAACACACAAGACCAGCCTGAAGTAATACAAGTCCAGTCCCAGCTATGTATCTTTTTTATACATTTATGTCTATAACTCTGTCTATATGTATGACTCTCTTGTCTACCATGTTAGTAGGAGAGCTTCCATAACAAGATAATCAGTTAATTAATATAACAAAAAGAAGAAAAAGCTGAAAGTTAGATCTCATGCAATCACCAGAATGGCTGACAATTCTCTCAAAATGTTTGAAAAGAGGTTACAGAGGAAAAGCACTAAGGCAGACAGTACAGGCAATGCACAATATTTAAAAAGTAACATAATAAGTATTTTTATTTTTTGATAAAAATATAGTATCCTCTAATCCTAATGCATCTTAGGCAAGAAAAAAATTTGATTTATAAGCTGCTAAATGTGAATGAAATTGCAGAATGCAAAGCACTATAGGGTATCTTAGCCTACCTTGATTGCTATAAAAGTAGCTCTGTGTTTTTTAGTTTTGGAGACTGAGAAAGGTAAGATCCATTATTAGCAACAAATGTGGTGTCAGATCAGGGAGTGCTTTCTGGTTCACAGACAAGGCCTTTCTCAGTGTAGAATGTAATCAACAGGGACAAGGGAGTTCTCTGGCCTCTTTAATAAGGGCACTAATTTAATCACGAAGATCTCAACCTCATGACTCAGTCACCTCCCAAACACCACAAGTTTGGGGTTACACTAATACTGGCAAGTCTGGGGCTCACACTTTAACATACATCTTTAGTTTGGATAGGGACAATCAGATCACAGGTCTCAACCAAGGAAAATAAATACCACCTAAAATAATAACTTAGACTGACAGCTGGTTTCTCAGCAATAACCCTAGAAACTATAAGTGAAAAGATACCTTCAAAGAACCATGAAGAAAATAACTGCCAGCCTACAAGTATATATAAAACAATTCTCCCAAGAATAAGGGTGAGTCCTCTGACTTCTGCTTACCAT
The DNA here is from genome assembly GCA_004025085.1 of Thryonomys swinderianus. Lineage (NCBI taxonomy): Eukaryota > Metazoa > Chordata > Mammalia > Rodentia > Thryonomyidae > Thryonomys > Thryonomys swinderianus. The sequence continues at coordinate 20,664 of PVIC010016629.1, read as the reverse complement.
GTAAAAATCGGAAAAGGACATCTCTTCCATCTGATGCCACGATAAACATACCAGACAAAGACAAGTTTACAACTTTCCTCAAAACCCTCAGAAGGCATATGTTGCAGGATGAGAAACGAGCCAGAAATTTAGAGGAAAAGTCTACCTCAGAGGGAAAAAGGGACACATGGATTTGCTTAATTGAGACACATGTGATGAGACGCCACTTAAGATATAAGAACTCTACTTAATTTCTTTTACTGAGTGAGTAAAAGTCAAGTGTGGGCCAGCACGGTAAGACAGAATCCCTGTATACTACCAATGTAAGGGTGAATTCACAATAATTCCTAGGCTGTCCTCAGACTTCACTGGGGACACAATAGAAAGATGCAGGACAGGATAAGAGAATTGAGAAAGCCTTTCTTATGGAGCAAGCCCGGGGGAAAGAAAGCAGGGGAAGGAGAAGCCACCCATCCTATCAGATCAGTATCTCCTACATTCTGTGAAATAAGAGCTTTAGGGTGCTGGAAAGGGGCAATTTCTCTTAGAAGAAAGATCTTTTTAGCAGTTGAGGCAACAGAAGAAACGCACATTGATTTCAGATCACTAAGGGTCACTTACATTTGAGTGTGAGGCAAAGTCTCTGAGATGGTCCCCTTCCCGCAGAGGGACATGAGCACTGAGATTATCACTGAAGCTGAAAAAGAGCGACAAAGTACACAGCTGCCACCCACAAGCATCTCCAAGGCATCCGACATTGAACAACAAGCAACAGCAGGCTACACTGGCAAGAGCCAAGAGGGTAGATTGTGTAGGAAGAGAAGACATGGACCTGGTCGGGCACATATTGAGAGAATACGCTTCCAAACAACTCCCTGCCTAATCCTAAAGTAACTGAGGAATTGGATGTCAGTGGTTCTTTGAAGTTCTATATATATATATATATTTATATATATATATATATAAATATAAAAAAATATATATATATATTTGAGACAGGGTCTCGCTTTGTAGTTCAGGCTGGCTTTGAGCTCACTATGTAGCCCAGGCAAGCCTTGAACTCAGCAATCCTTCTGCCTCTGCCTCCTGAGTGCTGGGATTACAGGCGTGAGCCACCACGCCCGGCTCTTTGAAGTTATATTAATGATAAAACTCAAATGCAGTTTATCTTCTACCAAAATTCATTGATCTGACAGAGTGTAAACCAGAAGTATGCCTATTTCCAGGAATGCACACTACGTACTTCAACTTTTGCCATAATACAAAACAAAACCTTAAGCAAAATTATGAAAATTACAAATAATGACACACAGTACGCTATCAAGATGCAAAACACTCAAGAGAATCAGACTCAGATATGGCACAAATGTTGAAACTCTCACATGAAGAGTTTAAAATGATTAAAAACACTAGAGGCAAAAGTAGACAATGTGCATAAATCAAGTGAGTAACTTCATCAGAGAGTTGGAAAATAAGCAGAAAAAAGAAATGAAATATTAGAAACATGCCTTTGGCCCCCACAAATTGTCTGTCTACACCAAGAAAAGAACCAATTAATTTGATATGTAACATAAAATATATAAACTAAAATAAATAAGAAATTGCTTTGAACTATGTACAGCTGTAGGACAGTAGTCAATGGTCTAATATGCACACAATTAGAATTCAGAAGGAAAAAGAAAAAAATACTGGGTTTATAAAGGTAAAATAAAGATTTTTTTAGATAAATCACAACATTTTTAAGGACAGAATCTCATAGACGATAAGGAATATGCTTTATGAGGAAAGAAAAATGAACACAGGAAGTTCTGAAATGATAGAAATACTGGTAAGAAGAAGGAAAATATGCAGAAAGCTTGGAAGACCTGTAAAACTACAAGATAATTGCCTAACTAGCCAGTTTGAAGTTGGAATTTAAATCATGGGCAAAAATAACATTCAAGTTGGATTAGTTTGTGTTACTCATCAATTTATTGCTTCTTTGATCCCTTCACTCTGTGAAAACGAATGTGAGCTTTCTAAATATCTTCCTTTTGTCAACTGGAATGCTGTTAAGCTTTGTCAAAGACAGCCTACAAGGGACCTCCTCCCCACAAAAGAAGAGATTTTTCTTCCTTGTTTTGGTGTATCACCCCTGGCAAATTTCCATAGGGTGTAGCTTTCTTTCATATGCAACATCACCAGAGCATTTACCTACTTGTTTTAGAACTTGGCTTCTACAAAGGGCAGTTTCCTTGGACCTTGGTTCATACTGTCTGTCTTCCTCAGGCCTTCTATGACTTCACCAAGACGTGCTAATGGCCAGATCCCAACCTATGAAAACTCCTCCAAAATCTCTCCTCTGGTTGACTTTGCAGACAGTCAGTATAGCACTTTCCTGTGCTCAAGTTGTGTTCCTGTTGCTTTGGGTGACTTACAGTGAATTCGGAGACATGGTGTCTCCCTGTGAATAGCACACCAGAAGGGAGATTCCCAGCAAAGTTTACCAGTGAAGCACTTTGGTCACTTTTATCTGTATCCACATTATGTATCAAAATTGCATCTCCAGAGGGAGGAGTCATTTCTGTTGGTCTCTATTTCAGTTCTGGGCATAGTGCCTATTCTCTGTTCAATTCCTGCATTTTTACAGTACAATTTGATATTTAAAATTCAGTTCTTGTTATTTCCACCTGCTATTAATGATTCTTTACATTAAACTTTTCATATTAAACTTGTATTCAAATTACTTGTTGATTTATTTTTCCTGATTGGGCAGTGATTGGCATAATGTGTGGTTAAACATCTCTAAAATCATGGTACAGTTTGGCACAAAGGTGAAGATACTTATTGATTTTAAAAGCCAGAAAGTTACATACACATTTTTAAAAATAGGCTAATAAGTGAAAGAACTGAACTAGAGACTTTTGTTTCCAGATGAGTAAAAAAGAAGAGTTGGAATAAGGGAGAGGTAAAATTTCCAAAAAAGGCATGTGTGATAGAGACTGGTTGGGTGTTTATTAGACTTACTATACTATTTGGACATATAAGTAGATTAAATGCATATTTAGGTGTGATCAGATGAACTAATTCTGGCCAAAGTCAGGTGGAAATGATTGATCACTTCCTAGGTGAATTCACAAATTATTCACATACTTTACTTTCCAGTTTATTTTCTTTCTCTGATAGCCTTGAATTGAAGATATAAGGAACCAGGATCCTAATCACTGCTTGGAAAATACTCAACAATGAATATTTGCTTTGAGGTTTTACAGTAAAATTTAAAAAAAATTCTAATATAACCTACTGAATCTTTAGGATTTACCTATTCTGTAAACAAGTGTTGACTTAATATATAACAATGAGACAAAAAATAACACAAAATTATACGTTTTAAAAATGAGACAATTAGGTTTAATACTGTAGACAGTGGGAATAAAGTGAAAGTTATACATTTTTTGCAATGTAGAAGTTTAATTTCTTCTATTAGGTTAAATTATGAAAATTATTCACTAGCACACGGACATCTGAAAATCATAAAAAAAGATATACAGCAGGCAAGAATATCTAGTATAATCGCATTAGCATCAGTCACATTTCTCTGGAAGGCAAAAGAAATTTCTAAACAACACAGAAAAACACATGATACTGATAGGAAGTTCTTTTTATAAGGGTTATATAAAATGAATATTTCCACACATCTAAGAGGAATGTGGTGCACAGGCCTGTAATTTGTAATTTGTCACTTGTAGCTAAGTGAGGAGTGCTGCTGTGAGTTCAAGACCAGGCTTGGCTACATAGAAAGTTCTAGGCAAGCATGAACCATATAGTGAGATTCTGTTTCACAAAAAATTAAAAGCAAGGTAAAAGGTCAATATGTGTGTGTTTGTAAGATATATGTACTATATGTAATACATGTGTTATATGTAATGTGCATGTCACACATATATAATAATATAAACATATGCATAGGATATATGAATATAATAGATATATGCATAAAATTCATATAGCTATGAAAAGAAACTGTCAAAGCCAAGCTTCTATTTTTTTGGTTCTGGGAATTGAACTCATGGCCTCACACTTACCAGGCAGGTGCTGCTGCTGAGATATATCCCCAGTCAAAGCCAATATTTATTATTATTATTGGCTTGCTTTTTTTTTTTTTTTTTTTTTGAGACAGCATCTCGCTATATAGTTCAGGCTGGTCCTGAGCTCACTATGTAGCCCAGGCAAGCCTTGAACTCAGCAATCCTCCTGTCTCTGTCTCCTGAGTGCTGGGATTACAGGTGTGAGCCACCATGCCTGGCTTGCTTTTTTAATTGAATTCTTTATAGGTATTTTTTTCCTTGATTTATTTTATTTATCAGTACATTATATATACACATCACGATTATACTCAACATTGAGAATTTGTAGCAGTAGATGGCATGACTTAATTCTCATTCCTCCTCCAACATTTTAATGGAAATACTTAATAACCATATCTCAACAAATCCTAAAGTAAGCAAAATCAGTAGAGATAAAGAATATTTGAACAACACGATATTATATATAAAGTATATATATCTATATATATCTATATATCTATATCTATCTATCTATATATATATCTATCTTGAACTACATTTAATACCTGGTAATCTATATAATTTCCATGCTTATATAAAGTATTTTCAAAAACATACAAAACTATAGGAAAGTGCCAGTACATGACAAAGGAAGAGAAGACAAGCCATCTCCATTACAGTAAAAACAATAAAAATCCGAGGGACAAGACAATCTAGAGCAATTCTGAAGCAACAAGACACATCCTGAGTGGTCGATGTTAAAGAGGAGAATGTCCTAAATACAAAGAGGCAAAGATATGAAAAAATTGAAGACACTCTAAATCTGAGCTTTTTGTCTGGGTCTTATCGTCATACATCTCTTTTATATCCTGGCATTTGAAATGGATTAAGCATTTGAGTTAAAGTGGCAGGAGTGTCTATAGTATGTCTTCACCAGAAGCTAGTCATTTCCCTCAGAAGAAAAACCCATACCAGAAATAAAGCCACCATATCTGACACGTTTATTTTCTGCATCTCTTGGTGCACAGCAATAAAACAAAATTCAGTAAAACAGAAAGGATAACTACTTGGCATTAGAAGACCATTTCTTAACCACTCAGAGTTTCCCTGAGTTGTGTAAATTCAATTTACTTCTCTATTTTCATGTAAATACAACTGTGATGCCAAAGCTCAAGTGTAATTGAGCCCTTTTCTCTAACTTGAAGTTCATTGTGAATTTTTCCTTTATATCTCAATTCTTCTTTAAAGGCCATAGTGAGGCCAGACTTTCTCCAGCAACAGATTATCCGTTCAAGGTCTGACAAGAACCTGAGAAATATTAGCCTGATATCTGTAACCTGCAGATCAAATTGGAATTGTGCTACTTAGTCATTAATGAAGAAGACGGAAGAACTGGTTAAACTGCATTTGGTTGATCGTGTCTTAAAATATAAATCATAAAAATATGTAACCCATGACTCAAGCTTTTAGACTTGATCAAGAAGTAGAGGTGTATGGGCTGAAGATTTAGCTCAGCAGTTCCAGTGCCTGCCTTGCAAGGGCAAGGTCCTGAGTTCGATCCCGGTACCACATAAAATGCTAGTCATGGTGACTCATACCCACCAGCAATCAATACCACATACCACAGTGCCGGGTGTGGTGGCTCACTCCTATAATCCCAGCACTC
>PVIC010016629.1:0-14873 GCA_004025085.1 Thryonomys swinderianus | reverse complement strand
AGGCAGAAAGGGAGGATTGCTGAGTTCGAAGCTTGCCTGGGCCACATAGTGAGCTCAGAGCCAGCCTGGACTACAAAGCAAGACACTGTCTCAAAAAAAAAAAAAAAAAAGTAGAGGTGTAGAAAAATCAGCTGACCTTACAACAGGCTGTCCTTTCCTCTCAGACTGGTGTTTATGTTGTGCTGTGTCATGTGACCTAACCAGTGACTTTCCCATTTTGTCCTCAACTTGTCCCGAATCATCTTTTTAGTTTCCACCATTAAACTGAAACTGCTTTTGTCAGGTTTCCTTACTCTCTGTGCTGCTCAACACACTTGAGCAGCTTCCTTTCTTGAAACACTTCATTTTAGTGACTTTCAGATGTCCTCTTTGATTTCTACATCCCTGAGGCTGCTGACTAGCTTTATTTCACTGGCAATTATTGGAATAACCAGGTTTTACAATTTGGGGAAGAGGCACTCTTGCTCTTTTTTTCACTCTTATCTCAGTCTCTCCAGTATGACCTTGTTCACTGCTTCATATATGGTTTCATGCTCACATTTTTCCTGATCTTTCTTCTTGCAATTAAAGAGCATATATTATCACCATCTAGAATCTTTACTTTGTTGTGTAGAGGGCAGCACAAAGATGATGTGCCTAAGCTATAATCTTTCATTCGGTTATGTTTCCTTTCAACATTCTTGCTCCTTATATCTTGTAATCTATGTCTCCCATACTCAATTAGTAGTTCAGCTATGAAATCTTGGTGTAATTGTTTTTCTTTCTTTTGTTTTTCTGTAAGTCTTGTGTCAGATGTCCAAGTCTACTCCTATTGGCTCTAACTCAAAAATCTATTCACTTCTGTCCACAACTATTGCTCCACTTGAACAGTGATGGCAAACCTGGTAGAACTTTCAGTGACACCAACAGTCTGCTGTGTGGCACATGTTCCATAGGTTTGCCATGACTACAATCGAACTTTGTGTGTTGCTACTCAATTGTCATGAGGCTAAATGCACCTGAGATGAACACTGATTGAAAAGCTACTCTGTATTTGTTAGGCAAATCTGATCCCTCAAAGTATGATTCAATTGGTAGAGGATATTGTATTTAGCAACAGAATGGAGAAGAGGGGAAAGAGAAGAGGACAAAACTAGCATTTGTTGAGCAAATATTCTAAGTAACACCAGAAAATACCTTATCTCACATTTAACCCAGCTGCAAAAGAAAAATAGAATTGTGAATACTCCTCATGTGGCTACATATGATAAACCCATTATAAATTGAAAGCATTGTAAGTACAAATGCCTTTAGGGGCTAGCAGCGTAGCTCAGTAATAGAGCACTTGGCTAGCATGTATAAGGTCCTGTGTTTGAACCCAGTAATGAAAAAAAAAAAAGAAAAGAAAAAGAAAGAAAGAAAAGAATGTATACACCTAATCTACTGAACATCAAAATTAAGTTACACAGTCCATTGTAGAGCATTGACTATTTAACCTTGTATTCACATGGCTGACTGGGAGTTGTATCTCATGCTGCTGCCAAGCATTAAGAGAGAGAGTATCAAAGCACATACTGCTGGCTTGAGAATAGTTTAAAAACCAAAATTCAAAGTAATTTTTCCACTGAATGCATGACTTCTGTACTACAGTAGAGTCAAAAACCTGGAAATAGAAGCTTCTTGAGTCAGAGACTGTTTAACAGAGGAAACTGAGAGTCTTACATTTATAATAAGTAGAAAGAATGAAATTTATATCCTAGTCTTTTAGCACCATTTTCTCCCCTCTTCTGTATGCTACAAGACTTTAAACACTACTTCTGTCTTAGGATGGGAAAAGAAAAACAGACAAAATGTCCAAGTTCCTGCATACCCCCCCCCCCAAGATCAGAAAAAGCAACCTTTCAACATACTGAAAAACGATCAGAGATGAATATTTGTTCTGACAGGTAGTGCAAAACCAATGAAAGGAGTTCCAGAATCAACGTGGGGCAGTATTTCAAATCTACCAATAAGTGGGGACTTCACCTACTCAAGACAACAGCAAACCCTACTCCTAATCTTTATCAATATATTTTTATCAAGGCCAGTTACTTAGCTCAGTGGTTCTGGTGTCTGCCTTGCAAGGTCCTGAATTCAATCCCTGGTACCATAAACAAACAAACAAACAAATATTTATTGAGTGCTATTATGTACAATATACATCTCAAGGAATACACATCTCAAAGAGAAAATATTGTGCTGCAGCATTAGATTACCTGCCTACATGCCTGATTTTCACTTAGAAGAATATTGGAGCTATCACTATGTACTCATATGAACAGTATTTTGAAAACCCAGGTCTTGATAGAGACCAAAGCTTATGGCAGTGTTTTTCAAAGTATACTTGATGTACCATAGAATCATTAATGATACAGGATTTAAAAGAATTTTTTGGGTGAAAACTCTTAAATGAAATTTTTGGGTGCTTACTAAAAATGTTTATTTTTAAAAATCAGAAAAAAGTTTGGAGAACCAGTGTCCCTTGTTCCCCCCCCCCCCCAGACAGAAGAAAAGATGGTAACAGAATCCTCTTTAGTAGGAAGAAAATTAGGGAGGTGAAGCTGATGACACAGGAAAGAAAATATTAGACATTTTTATTCAGTTTTTAGAAATATAGTATAAAGAGTCTTCTCATTTTTGAGGAACTGCTAAATTTTTCAGTTATTCTTTTCTTGAATAAATATTGCAGTTTTGAAAAGCAACATGCAGGTTTCCAAGTAGATAGGAAGTGGGCTGATATTATAGTTAGCAATTCTGCTTTTAGAAACTTACACCAAGCACACACCTTCTCTGTATTTAAGTTTCTTCTTTTGTAAAACAAGGCAGTTAGGCCATATGATCTTCCATGTTTCATGCGATGAAAGACATTTCCTTGCTATACTACATGAAATTTTTTCATTACGATGGGGTTTTATACATTTCCTCACAACAAGACAATAAACAACAGCAGGCCCACAACCACTAAGTCAGAGTTCACAGACACTGTTTACCTAGGCAAAACAGGTAGAAAATACTTTGGCATATTTCGTGTGTTATCATGGGATTAATTATATTGGGCCAGAGACCAAGAAATATCCACATATAGCTACGATCCAGCCACTGTTCCTTTAGATTGATAGACATCAATCTCTCAAACAAAGATACCAGAAGGCTAAGCAAGACTGTTATCCACTGTTTCTTCAAACTCCAGAACATAGCTGGTCAGGGCTAACATCCCCAAGCTTTCTCAGAGTGGAAGAAAATTTCAGATCTCACTGCCACTTTAATGAAAAAAGGGTCTTCAAAGAGAAAGAGGAGGTGAGAGAGGGTGAGACACAGGGAAGAGGGAAACAGAAAATATGAAAGCCACCAACAAGATGATAAACCTTTGTACTACCAGAGAAGTGTAAAAGGAAAAGAGAAGTCATGCCTCCTCTTGGTAAAAATGTTTTATTAATGTATGTTTGTCATATGTAACATTTATATTCATCTTAGCAAGTACCCATACTTAACATGTCTGGATTACTTTTTTTTTTTTTTTTTGAGACAGGGTTTCACTTTGTAGTTCAGCCTGGCCCTCAGTTCACTCTGTAGCCCAGGCAAGCCTCAAACTCTGCAATCCTCCTGTCTCTGCCTCCCGAGTGCTGAAATTACAAGTGTGAGCCACCATGCCCAGCACTGTGGTATGTGGTATTGATTGCTGGTGGGTATGAATAACCATGCCTAGCACTGTATGTGGTTACTGGGGATCAAACTCAGGACCTCATGCTTGGGAAGCAGGTGCCAGAACCACTGAGCTAAATCTCTGGCCCCTGAATTACTTTTAAACCCCTTTCTCCTTCATTCCTCTATGTCTGGATCTCTTCTCTCAGATTTTTTTATTTCATGCTGACAACACATAATGACTACATTTATTGTGGATGTTCAATACATGTACTTAATATCTATTAAATCTTTTACATCCTCCTCCCCCCATTTCCCACCCTCTTTTTCTCTTCCCATTCGCAAGTATTTATCTCCACATTTTCTTTCATCTGTCTTTTATTTTGTTCCTTACATTTTTATACTTGTGATTTTTCATAAGAAACCATACAATTAAAGCCTATGCATCTGATTTATTTCATTTAACATGTTTTCCAGTTGCATCCATTTTCCTAAAAATGACTCAAAATTGTCCTTCTTTATGGGCAACAGTCTGTTACCTATACATAATAGTTTTCTTATCCATTCACCGGTTGATGCACATGCAGACTGCTTCCGAAACGTAGCTATAATGAATAAGCTACTACAACTGGTACGCAGATATCACTGTAATACGATGTCTTCAACTCTTTTGGGAGGATGCCTACTAGGAGAAAAGGAGGGCTCAGTGGAATTTCTACCTTTAGGTATTGAGGAATCTGCATAGTCATTTCTATAAGGGTTATACTAGTTTATAATCCCACCAATAATATAAGAGAATATTTTTTTCATAGCAACTTCAATAGCATTTTTTATTATTTGAATTCTTTGTGATTGGCATTCTTTCTGGAGTAAGATAAATTTCAGTGTGGTTTTAATTTGCATTTTTCTAATGACAATGCTTTTCAGCCTTTTTTTATGTACTGTTTCTTTTTCTGAGAAGAGTCTATTCATTTCACTTGCCCATTTTTTTTTTTTTTTCTTTTTTGAGACAAGGTCTCGCTTTGTAGTTCAGGCTGGCCCTGAGCTCACTATGGCGCCCAGGCAAGCCTCGAACTCAGCAATCCTCCTGTCCCTGCCTCCCGAGTGCTGGGATGACAGGCGTGAGCCACCACGGCCGGCACTGTGGTATGCGGTGTTGATTGTTGGTGGGTGTGTCTCCACGCCCAGCATTATATGTGGTTATCGAGGATCGAACTCAGGACCTTGCGCTTGCGAGGCAGGCACCGGAACCACTGAGCTAACCCTCCGGCCTGCCCACTTTTTGATTAGGTGTTTTATTTTGGGGTGGGGAGTACGTTTTGAGCTCCATGTATATTACTTCTCTGTCTAAGGAATAGCTGGAAACTTTTTTTGCCCATTCTGTATGTTGGCTTTTCCCTCTGTTGGTGTTTCCTTTGCTGTTCAGAAAGTTTTACTTTGATGTGATTTAATTCCATTTGATTCTTTTTTTTTAATTCTTCCTGTTATTTCTTGTGCAAATGGAGTTCTCTTCAGAAAGTTGTGGTCTATGCTGATGATTTCAGGAATTTTACTTATTTTATCTTTGAGCATGTTGAATATTTCTGTTTTAATATTTAAATATTTAATCCATTTTAATTTTACTTGAGTATATGGTGGGAAGTGTGGGTCTAGATTCACTTCTTGTGTATGTGGATATCCAGTTTTCCCAGCAACATTTGTTAAAGAAGTTATCTTTTCTCCAACATACATTTTTTAAGTTGAATTCTCTATTGGTACACTTTATATACAGCTCACAATCACACTCAACATTGGGGAATTTGGACCAGTATATGACACTAGTTAATTCTCATTTTTACCCATATCCCTATCCTTCAGCATAAATTATTAGCCCTTTTGTCAAAGATCAGGCAGCTGAATGTTTCTGGGGTTGGCTCTACATCCTATATTTTATTCTAGTGACCCACGTATCTATATTTGTTTGTGCAAATAACATGCTTTTTCATCATTATACCTGCATAATGTACTGTAGTGTAATGCAGAGTCCAGGAATTTTGATGTCTCCTGCTTCGCTCCTATTGATCCTGTTTGGTCTTGGTATCCTGGAACCTTTTTGGCTCCATATGCATATTAAATTGTTTTCTTCAGTTCTGTTTTGAATGCTTTTGATATTTTAATTGGCATTGTGTTAAATCTATGTAACAGTTGAGGAAGTAGGGCCATTTTGTTTATATTGATTCTGCCTATCCAGGAACAGGGGTATTTTTCCACTTTCTGATGTCCTCTTTAAGCTCCCTTTTTAGAGTCATTATTGTGTAAAGTTCTCATTTCTTTGATTTTATTAATTTTTAAATGTTTTCTTCTTCTTGATATTATTGAAAATGACAATTTTCCTAATTTCATTCTCAGTCAGTTCAATATTGCTACACTGAAATGCCATTAATTTTTACATGTTGCTTATAGAGCCTACTACTTGCTGAATTTCATTATTAATTCCTAAATTATTTGGGTGAAATTTTACAATCATCTATATAAAGGATCATGTTATGCAAATAATGATAATTTGAGTTTTTCTCTTCCTATCTCTTTTCTTTCCTGATTGTCCTGGCTAATGTTTGAAGTACTATATTGAACCAGAGTGGTGACGGTGGATATCCTTGGTCTGATCTTGATTTTACAGGAAACATTTCCAATTTTATTTATTTAGTATTTATTTAAGCATGCCATGTGGATTATATGCAATCTAATATGTGCTGCTGAGAAGAAAATGTAATAAGGCGCAAAACTATAGATATCTACTAAGTCCATATGTTTAAAGATGTGGTTTGGCTCTGGTAGTTCTCTGTTGAACTTTTGTTTACTGATCTGTCCTTTTATGAAAGTGGTTTACTGAGATCACACACAATGATTGTATTAGTATTTATTACTCTACCAATTTTTTTTTTGAGACAAGGTCTCGCTTTGTAGTTCAGGCTGGCCCTGAGCTCACTATGTAGCCCAGACAAGCCTGGAACTCAGCAATCCTCCTGTCTCTGCCTCCCAAGTGCTGGGATTACAGGCGTGAGCCACCACACCTGGCACTGTGGTATGTGGTATTGATGGCTGGTGGGCGTGAGTCTCCACGCCCAGCATTGTATGTGATTACCGGGGATCGAACTCAGGACCTTGTGCTTGCGAGGCAGGTGCCAGAACCACTGAGCTAACCCTCCGGCCCTTCTCTACCAATTTTTAAAGATGGTTTCACAGGATATATTATTCTGGGCAGGACATTGTTGAATTTTAGGGCTTGAAATACTTCACTCTACGCTCTCCTAACCTTTTAAGTTTATGCTAAGGAGTCTGCTGTATAATCCTGATGGGTTTATCTTTATACTTGATGTTTTACTTTTTTCTGACAGTTTTTAAGATTCTCTATTTTTGTTGGACATCTGGGATTTTGACTAAGATATATTGTGTGGAGCTTCTTTTTACATCATGGTTTGGTGTTACTCTGTAAATTTCACTCACATGTTGAAATCTTTCTCCATACTTGGAAAGTTTTCTATGATAACTTCTATAAACAGATTTTTCACTCTCTATGGGCTGTCTTCTAATTTTTCCCTAACTCCAATTAGCCTTAGGTAATCTTAGCATCATGTAGTAGCTATTGAGTAGTTTTTATTGTTCTCATTGTTTTTTGAGATTTCTCTAAGTCATGATAATTTACCACTTGTCTTTGATTTCAGAAATCCAGTCTTTGCCTTGGTCATTTCTGCAACTTATGAATTATGTATATAATCCTTTTGTCTCTAGTATTTGTTTATGACACTTTCTGGTATCTATATACTTAGTAAATTTGTGGTTTTGTTTTGAACTGTTTTGGTTTTCTAATTTTTTTGTTAGTCCTAGGTCCATACTATGTTAGTTATGGTATCTTTTAGGTAACATCCTATCCTTCTTTGAATTAACACATTAAATTTCATTATATCTTAATATTTCATACAATTCCACTGCTACTGGAGCCCTTGGGATCCATATATAGAATCTCTTCTTAAGAGTTAGTGAAATCAGAGAGAAAAGAATGGAGTTGATAGGGGAGACAGATAGGTAGGTAGGTAGATAGATGATAGATAGATAGATAGATAGATAGATAGATAGATAGATAGATAGATAGATTTGCCAGTTATGTAGCAATCTATGTGACTTTATTAGTATATTGTGGGTAAGAATGTCCACTGATTATGACAGCATCAACAGATCTGATCATAAATCACTTCTATGACATGGAACCCACAGACAAGGTGGAGCGAATAAAAGAGCATGTGAAGGAGGAAGAGGGAATCCCACTACAACAGCAGCAGCTCATCTAAAATGGTAAACAGATGAACAATGAGGAGACATTAGCTGATTACAAGATTCTAGGTGGTTCTGTCCTCTACCTGGTGTTAGCTCTGAGAGGAGCAAGTGGCCTCAGGCAATGACAAGTCTTCCTTCCACTTTACATTTTTGTCTTATCACTCATGAAGCACATACTCTCTTACTGGATGGGGAACACATGAGCCATTGCTCCCTTTCTTGGGTGCCTAGTCTTGTGTGTCTACTGGTGGGAGACTGTGAGGACCCCAGGATGCTGTGCTCCTGGCCCAAAGGTCCTTCGCTGGTTCTTGGGTTTTAGTTTATAGTCCTGTGTGCTTTTCTTTCTCATAGCTGTGTTCCTGGTTGCCAATAAAATATTTCCTAGTCTCCCAGGGAAAAAAAGTGATTAATCTTTGTTTTCACACTTAACTCTTTATCAGCATGTATATAGATATTCCTTGGTTAGTGACTAAATTCCATTCCTGTGATTGTTAAATAAACTGGTCACTCAATGAGGAACTGCATTGACTATGTACATTATAATATTCAGAATAAAGAAATGGTCAAAGGAAACTCCAATTTGAGGACTTTGCCTTCATTTGCAAAATCTTTACCTGAGGTACTATAATGCATAACAGAACATAAAAGTACAACACTGTATCATACAGTAAAATCAGCAAAATTCCAGTTCTTCATAAATAGGTATATATACAAACATACTGAGGCTCTACAAACAAGACGTTACAGAAATATTCAAAATGAAATGATAGGTTGTAAATCTGAGTGGTCAGTTGTAGGTCTAAGCAGTACACTGTAAGAGAAAGTCCAAATAGTTCTTAAACAAGGAATATATCTACTACTATATTGTAATTAGCAGTTAGTGACATGGAAGGAGGAGGAAAGAGAAGAAAAAAGAGAAAGAAGAAAATCAGAAAAAGTAGAACTAATTGGGAGACACATTAATAGGAAATAAAATTAGAAGATCATGCTCCACTGAGGTCTTTTATAGCTGGGGTCAAGGGTTAGTGTTAAGGGATTTTAAGATCATATTTGTGTGGACAGGGGTGGGTTGGCAGGTGTTAGAGGTCTTAGTGAAAGATTCCTGTTAAAAGTTTTTAAGAGGATATTTGTGGGAACAGGGTGGGGATATAGAAGAAAGATAATTCAGTATTACAGAAAACTGTGAGAATGTCTGAACCTACTTATATATTTATGAAGTTATTTTAATCCTCTAAGCACTGTTAGGGCTTATCCCAAATGACTGTGAAAGGTACCATTCAGTTTAAAGCACTGGCCTACTCCTCTCCTCTTTTTTTATATCACATAAAAGAGAGAGGAGGCAAGGGAATTCATCAGGACAGGCAAAATAAGGAAGAACAAAAATAACAGAGTAAGTAGGATAAATGTTGATAAGGGAAAAGCAAAGAAAGATTGAGAGCAGAATATAGGAAAAACACATTTTAAAGAAAAATTTTTAAAGGAGAAAAAATGTGTAAGAAGAGATAGCATTTATAGAGAAGCAAGAACTGAAGAAAAGGAATGAGGAAAGGAGGAAAAAGAAAACAATAATAACAAAACAAAATAACAAGAATACAGATCTGTAGGGGACCGCCCTCTTGATCATGCCCAAAGCAGGCTGGGTGCAGGGCAGCTGTAGAGAGTTGAGCCCTCAGGTGACTCGTTTTAAGAAGTGAGTCTCACTGAAGGTTCCAGAGCGTCAGCGCTGCAGTAGTGACCAGGTTAGCACAACCTTCCTGCCTCGGGCCACAGCAGAGACAGAGAAATGGCCACTGTGTGATAGAGCCTGAAAGGCTACATGGGTCCCTTCCTGCTTTAGCTGTGGTCTTTTTGCAGCCAATTTCCCACCTATTTTTAAGTTTTTCACCAGCCTTCTTGAGGGTGCTATGGGGTTTCAGTTTCGTTGAACCCATTTCCCTGATGCAAGCTGTTCTTAGGGCGTAGTTGACTGTAGTCTTCTCTCCGTGTCCCAGGATCTAACCACTACAGTTAATTAGAGCTGTTAAAGAACTAATTTCCTGACATTAGAACTCTCTTCTACCATCTGCCAGTGTCTACGTCTACTTCCCTTGCTGCTGTGTGAACCTCGGTGTACTGCTTCTGACATGTTCGGCACAAGTATGTGCCCAGCGATTTTCTGCCCCAGCCAATCCTGTCTTTTCCTTTGAGCTCAGATCCTGAACTGACCATGACACAAAAGCTTCTCTTTCCAACCTAAAGAATCATCTGCATTTCCGGGGCAAGGTTTAGAGGCCACTCACCTCCACCTCCTCAATCATCAGAACAGCCACTCTACAGGATTTGCTGCTGACGCAGACCTTCTGGTCTGTGTAGAAAGAGCAGGGGAGACTTCACTCTGGGCCCATTCATTCTCACCTCTTCCCGTTGTCTGCAGGGTGGGGTCCTTGGGTCTCTGCCAGGAGACTTGAGGCCTTCATCCCACAGCTTGGGTTTATCTTCTTTCCATTCAGAGTGCGAGAAGGAGGCTCCCTTGGCTACATGAGCAAAGAAGCTGCTGCCACGCACAGCAGACCCTGGTGTTTGTGGGGCCAGTGATGGAGGGAGGAGCCAGTGCGTAGTGTCCGTCCCAGGAGTCTGGCTTCTGCAACCTTAGCTCCGTCCTTGGGCTCAGAGGCCAGGCAGCTCAGTCTCGGGGCAGTGCTTCCCCTCTTCAATGACTCAGATTTGCATTTGACTCACATGGATTGTCCTTCAGATTCAAATTTTACACGTGGGAGTAACTGTCACCTTCATGAGAGCACCTGCCCTTTCAGGACCCTTCTCTGAGCATCTAAGCTGTGGCACCTTCTTTACTCAGCCATGTTGGGTCCTCCTTTGTAATTTTTGATATGGTCCCTCTGTGGTTGAAATTTTTACTCTGATATGTAATTTATTTATAGATTAATCCCCAAATTTGAAAGCTAGTCAACCTTGTTTACATTATTAAGAGTAAATACAAGATTGCAATATCAGACAACATTTGCCTCCAGGAACAAATTTCAGGTTTCTTTAGTCTTTGAATTTTATTATTTGGAACTGTTTCAACTCTGTCTTTCAAATATTCTAGAATTATCCTAGGTTGCAATGTATTTATTTACAATTTCTAAATGTGCTTGTTGCAAATCAGTTGTTTTACTGTTTATTGAAAAATAAATGTAGAACCACAAATGTGTAAAAAGCAGGACAGGAAGAGCCTACTTTCTGCCAACGGTGATATCTTCGGTAGCTATTAATTCAGGTTACCCCTTTTCAAAACAGTAACTTTGCTCTTTGTCTTAAATCTCTGAATATATAGACTAGAATTGCTCTGTTTGCATTACTTTTCTTTTTTGATCTCTTATAAATTTGATTTTTCTAGTATTATTTTGTTCTGACTTGTTTCCCTTCACTGTTAAAATTACCCCAAGTATCTAGTAATTCTTGATTGTTCATTTGTATGTCAGGCCATTTTGCTCAGGAAAGTGTGGGAATCTCTGTGTGTACCAGGAAGGCCACTCAACAAAAATGGTTAAAAATGAGAGCATTTTTAGTTTTCTAGAAGCCTTATTCAGAAAGATTTTATAGCACAACTTTTTTTAATAATGCATTTTATACAACCACAATATTAAAAAATTACCTCAATATAAAAACTCATATAAAAATTAAGACATTTTACATCCTTTTTCATTGTACATCTTCACATTCTGGTGCATGTTTTATACTTACAGCACCTTCAGAATCATACTAGCAACATTTCAGGCGTTCAATAGCTACCATTTCGTAATAACTACCATTTTAGACAGTGTGTCTTTTTTTGTGGTTCCTATCACCCCATTTCTTCTATCACGATGGCTTTGTCTGCTTTTATTCTTTGAAAAAAATGATACGGAATCTCTAATCCACTGATTACCACCTTTCCATTCTTGTTACTACTGTGGATGCAAGCTATATTTAAATTTTAACTTTATTTTGCAATGCCACCAGGAGGAAAACAAATATACATAAGAACTCTGTCTTCTGTTTTAAACACCCCCAACCCTAAACCCTCCACATGGCTTCTAGCAATAGCGATTTCAACCTGTGGGCTTGGAGGCATAAAATGATAACACAAGAGAGCTTCGCTGCGGCCTCCTCTTAAGTAGCTAGTCAGTTCTGTGGGTCACTACAATATCCACTATCTTCTTTCTACATCTGAGGAAACTGAGGTACAGAGAGACTAAGTAAGCTCTCAAAAGCCACAAAGGTCTCAGAATGACAGCTTCCCCTGCTATTTATCACCTACGCCACCTCAGATCTGGCACACACAAAAGAGAAGCTGCCATTCCTTTGGGCAAGTAATGAACTATGACCGTGCTAAATGTCTCCCTCCAGTTGAAGGCCTCCAAACAAAGGGGAGAAAACGGATTTGAAATGGTTTGGGAGCCTAATTCTGTTAGTGGGAACAAAAATTGATAAACAACGTTGGGTGACCTGGTGGAACAAATAGATTCTTGATTCAGCAGGAATCCAGCTGCTATTATGTTCCAGGTGAACAAGCATTACTTAAATAAATAAATCCCTTCTTTTCTCTGAACATGCTTTCCAGGTTTGCTGCATTTATTAAGCCAGGAACAAGTCCAGGCTAGAGAGGCCCAGAATACCCCTCTGGGGTATCATGGAATTAGGAGACTAGATAGAAAGGTCACCGAGCCCAGAGAGGGGAAGGGTTGTGTTCAGCGGCTCTCTCAGAACTGAGCCTGCTAGTAACACAATGGCATTTTGAATTTACGAAGCACTGTGCAGCCGTGGGCCGCAATGTGGTGTCTAAACATTAATTAATCCTCACAACATCCTTCCTGATATGAGGAGATGCTGTCCATGACTCACAGATGATGTAACCTGGCACTGGAGAAGTTAAGTTGGGGACCAAAGGACAGACGGGGCAATCAGTTGTCAGCCCGAAGGCAGGCCTCTGGGGATTGCAAATCTGCTGCCTACGGAGGACGGTGCTATCATGTGGATGCTAGCAGGTGAGTTGAAGGAAAAGGGAAACGTTTCCTGAGGCTTATGAAAAGTTAAGGAGAGAATCATCCACGGAAGAGTGGGTAGAAATCTGTGTGCACTGGGAAGGCAAATTTCGCTCCATGAGATTTTTTTGGCAAGCATGAAAAATGTAATTTATTTTATAATGCAATAAAATTACAATCCATTCCAAGGTTAAATTAAAATAAATGCAATGTTTTCTAGTTGTGTTGCACTGAAGCAATTACCCTTAGCTGTTCTGAAATATAAGAAATTTTTCATTCCTGTTGTAAAACATTCAAATCTAAAATATCTAGTTTTCGTTTAGAATTCTCCATCAGGAATGACAAAAAAAAAAAAAACAGTAAAAGTTGCACCCAAAATGAGTGGGAGATGTCACTTACTGAAGAGGAAGATTTGAAGTATATTTGACAAATGACAGCAGTGACATTTTCAGAATCACAAAAGCTAGAGCAGAGCACTCACTCGCCTTCTGAGGTGAAATTTCTGCAAGTTGCAAATAGTATTATAAGTAAAGTGCTGTTAAAAGGCCAATCACAAAACTACTTTCCACAAGAAACTTAAAATAGGACAAAAATATCACATTTACGTTTGCATGGTCCATTTTACAAGCTGCCACTTGAATCCCCAGAAGAGTCAACCTTTATAGTATGAGCGACAGGTTTATTGTTAAGGTCCATGTGCTCAATTTTTGAAACTGTTACTAACAACCTAACACAAATGGCAGACCCAGACGTTATTCCAAGTGCAACATATCATTTAATTCCCTCTGACAGGTTTACTGCTCTTTGAAATTGTAAATTCATTCATTAAAAGAGATTTGTTATGCTCTGATATATCATTTTTTGTTTGTTTGCATGGACACTACCTCTTTGATGTATGGTATATTGCTAAGAAGTGCTCCTATTTGTATTAATGGGGGAAATATTGATAGCAGCCCCCAAATTAAGTGCCTTGTCTTAGTTTTCTGGTTGAAGCCAGTGAAATAATAGTATGAATTAAGTAATAGAACAGGTTCTGAATTCTTCTGTGGAAGAGGGTTTAGAGATTTATATCTTTTCCCAGGATAAAGGCAGAATTTTGAAGTGCATTCATAGTTTTCTTAGAAAGCATAGCTCTTGTCTAGATCACCTGATCTTTTTCTCAAGTTGTTATTAATCTCTAAGAAAGTTATCTAACATGGTTGGATAAGAAAATTAACCAAGAGAGTTTTACCTAACTTTGCAAATCTAGAGAAAGAGACATTGGAAAGCATTGAATGATAACAAAAATAAAACAGAAATAGCATTAGAAACAAAGGGAATGGAATCAAACATGAGTTAAGACATTTGTAAAAACTATCACCCTCATGCTAAAAACTTACAGCAGCTCAGAGAACTCATTAAGAATCAGATCTAAGAAAGTAATGAGGGGAAAGAATAAATATGATTTGAAAAGAAAAAGAAAGAACATGTATATAGAAGGTGGGGGGTTGTGGGGCGAGTGGGGAACAAATATATTTTTGATTCAGCAGGAATCCAGCTGCTGTTATGTTCCAGGTGAACAAGCATTACTTGAATAAATCCCTTCTTTTCTCTAAACATGGGTAAAAATGAGAATGAACTCGTGTCATATACTGGTACAAATTCCCCTATGTTGAGTGTGATGGTGAGCTGTATATAAAAGGTACAAATAAATAATTCAATTAGAAAAAAGAATCAGATCTAATAGTGACCCAAGTCTGGTGTATTTCCAAATCCCATACTCTTTTTGCAGCAGTGCAGAGCCTCTGTAAACCCATTTTCTTGATTTCTTTCTTTTATTTTCTTTTTTGAGACAGGGTCTCGCTTTGTAGTCCAGGCTGGCCCTGAGCTCACTATGTAGCCCAGGCAAGCTGCCAC
>PVIC010016628.1:0-33694 GCA_004025085.1 Thryonomys swinderianus | reverse complement strand
GTGTGCATCATGTTTATAGCAGATCACTTTGTGATAGCCAAATCTTGGAAACAACACAAATGCCTATCAACTGAAGACTGGATAAAGAAGATGTTTCTTTTATAAAATGAGTATTATTCTGCCATAAAGAATGATAAATTTGAGTCATTTATGCTCAAATGGACACACCTTGAGTACATATTCCTAAGAGAAATAAATAGGTTACAGATGTGTAAATACACTGTCTTTTCTCTGATATGAGAAACTGAAGATGTAAATGAGTTCTAAAATGTATGATAGATACTGTGAAATAGAAAATATTCAAAGGGAAAGGGGTGGAGGGGTAAGGAATGAAGGGAAAGAAAAAGTATGATAGAGAAAGGAAGCAAAGCTTCTGTATATAGGGGTGGGGTTGTTAGCGTGGGCAAGGGAATGGGAAAAATGAGAATTAAATTATGTCATATACTGGTTCATATACAAATTCTCAATGTCAAAGTAGGATTATGATGTGTATATAAAATGTACCAATAAAATCATTTTTAAAAGATTACGTATAAAAATAAAAGGAAGAACTCTTACTTATAGATTTAAATCAATCAACCAATGAATATCAAACATCTTCTCTGCCACTGTTTACTACCTCATCACATGTGCAAAAGCCCAGGAGAGCAGCCAGTAAATCACAGGGCAGTTGACTGCGTGGACTTTCTGTGGAATGTTTCCTGTGGACTATCCTTGATTTAGACAGGTTATCAGCTCAACAACTCTTGGAAGTACCATATGTGTTCTCAACTTCTAGTAGATTATTTTTCCCTGAGACTCTTAAAAAGCTCCCTGTCTGAAAAGACTTTACATCAAATTGCTGTGATGTCAATAAGACATCAAAAACATAAATAAGGACCAAAATAGATGATAGATATTGGAAAGAAGGAAGAAAATATTCAAATGGGAAGAGGAATAAGAGAAGAAGAAGTGGAAGTGGAAGGCAAGGAAGGAAAATTTCAAAAATGGAAAGAAAACTTTTGTAAATGGGGAGAGGAAGATGGGTTGAAGGGTGAGAAGGGGGATGGGGAAAAAGAATTAAGATACACATACAGGTACAAATTTCCTGAGATGAACATGATCAACATGTATGACAAATATGTACTAATAAAAAGTTTTTTTTAAAGCTATCACATTTCACCACTATGGCAAAGGCACTGGTACCCAAAGACCTAAACAGAAGACTTACTTCAACAGTTAATATCAAAGCTGTTAGGGATTTTTAACTCACTGTATAATGAGCACAATTTTGCATTTAAATATCCACACTATTAACCTGAGTTGCTACAATTGCTTAAGAGATGTAAAAACGCTTAGATAAAAATTACTCTTTCCTTCATTCTATTTTTTGTGAAGTATTATCATAGGCACAGAATTTATGGTTAGTGGGGAAAATGGAACTTAAATAATCAGTAAGTACTACAAGTATTATAAAAGGGAAATACTAAGAGTAAGGGTACCATAAATTAAGACCCTCAACTGACTGTTCAGAAATGGCTTCTCTGAGGAATCAATATGTAAATAGAATGAGCAGAAAAATAAAGAATGAGTAGAAATTAATTAGAAAAATAGGAAAAAATTTCCAAGCACAAAAGGGTCTGAAGCAACATACAAAAGTAAAATTTTAGAGTAATTATCCAGAAATTAAAAAAAAACTTTTACCCCAAGACTTGTCATTTCTAAGTCACATCCTCTTATAGGTTCAACTATAGGTTATTTAATTGCCCACTTTTTTCTCTGAAAACACCAAGGCCGTTGCCAGTGCTTTGATAATAAAACACATAAATATTGGAGCACTGAGTCAATTTTGAATAATCTTTTCATTTCAAGACAAATACATCCTAAATATATCCTGAATATTATTAGGTCTTTATAATTTCATATTTATAACTTCCTGACATATATTCCACTTAACTGTACATGTAACAAATTTTTCCATCCCTATTTTCTTTTTAAAAAGTGCTTCAAGTGAATTAGCTTTTATATTCATAACTTAAAGCTCTTTTATAGGTGTGTATGTGGTACAAGGGATGGAAAACTATAATGACAAAATGCAACAAATTTAAATAGTATTATTGCTAATTGTCTTTTCTGTTTCAAAATCCTTTAGGAACATAGTTTTTTGTAAAATAATCACGGTACATGCAAATACTGTTTTAAGTACATTATGGATGCTAGTAGGAGCTTTTCCTTTTCAAAGCATGTTGATATCCTAATCAGGATTTTCACCCAGTTCCACACACATGTAATTTAAAATCATATACCATATATTATTTATTTTCTTGAATCCTGAATCCACTAGATTGCCTCAACTGAAAGTATTATGTAAACTTATTTGTTTTTGCTCTTAGGAAAATGGATGTAAGTACCAACTTGCCATGTTTTCCTACATGTTGCACATAAAATATAGAACTTTACTCTCACATAGATGATTCATAAATTTGTTTAATGTATCTAATCAGTTTAAAAATAATTTTCTTAGAGTTTGTATTATGATCTTGTATTCTAAAATGCCACAAAATATATTTCTTATAAGTTACAATTCACCAACTACCTCCTACTGCTAAAATTTTATAATCAGCAGAACTAACAATGTATTACCTTTACTATTAGTTATGTGTTACTGCTTATTCCAGGGAAGTATCAAAATTCATTTTTAAATAGGTGCAAGATGAGATGGTTCAAACACACAGAATTTGAGGATACATAAAGAGATGTATGTGTTCATATTCTAAATGAGAAAAAAACTCAAGGTTACAGACACTTTATACATGCTTCAAGAAAGTTTTTATTAGAAAACAAATTTACTCTTTAAATACTCTGAAGAGCTCTTGCAACATTGTTTACTGAGGATACATTAAGCAAGCCAACTTCTCTCATTAGTACCTCAAAAACAGAAGAAACATGAAATTTAAAATGCAAAAAAATCCATCAACAATCTTCACTTTAATATTCCTTTCACCTACAATGACTAGAAATTCTTAGCAAGGGAATTACTATTTGATCAGGAGGCCTATGTGGAAAATGTTTTTCACATTAATGCAGATCCACAGTATACTGAGCGCATACTAGAGGGAACAGGAGATGACAATCTTCCCAAATATACAGACAATATGTCAAAGTCAGTAGTAAAATGCATCACAAAGCCACTACCAAAATGAAAAAGCATTCACCTGAATAAAGTAACTGTAATATATAATTGAAAGAAGCTCTGTGGTTCATTCAAAAGCATTTTGACATTTACGGTGAGTTTGTTAAGAATAAACAATGTGAATGGTTAAATTTAGTGACAAGAGGCCCGGAGGGTTAGCTCAGTGGTTCCGGTGCCTGCCTCGCAAGCGCAAGGACCTGAGTTTGATCCCCGGAAACCACATATAATGCTGGGCGTGGAGACTCACACCCACCAACAATCAACACTGCATACCACAGTGCTGGACGTGGTGGCTCACGCCTGTAATCCCAGCACTCGGGAGGCAGAGACAGGAGGATTGCTGAGTTCGCGGCGGCTTGCCTGGGCACCATAGTGAGCTCAGGGCCAGCCTGAACTACAAAGCGAGACCCTGTCTCCAAAAAGAAAAAAAAGAAAAAAAAAATTTAGTGACAAGAAAAAGTTTTCATAACAATGGTTACAGGTTATTATTTGATTATGTCTTGTATATCTTGGAATATACATGATCAGACTCTAAAGCAACTGAAGGAATAAACTGAATCTATATAACATGAAATATGTTCAAAATAAATTCTTGTGAAAATGCCATCAAGATAATAACCCCAAGTGGATAATTTCCAAACATTGTTCTATTCCTTTCGTATTCCATTTTTTCACCAGTCAGACTTTAGGTGTAGAAGGTCAAATCTCAACTATTTATTACTTTGGTGATTACTTATCCTGCTAGTTGCATTAAATTCCACAATGGAAGCAGAGTGCAGGAGTGCATGTGTGGAAGTCCCAGCTATTTGGGAGACTGAGGCTGGGTTTTGAGCCCAAGGCCAGGCAAGCAAAAGATCCTATTTGAAGAGAGGAAGGAATGAATTCAATAGTCTACATTATACTCTACTAAAAGATACCTTAAGTTTTATATATTTCCTTATTTTTCCATTTTAAATGAATGTTTTAGTTTGCCTATATACATATCATTCAGAAAGTAATTTTAGTACATAACACAAAGGGTATTAAATAGGACTCAAAGAAATTAAAAAACATTTTTTTAACTTCTTTTTTTGAGATAGGTTCTCGCTATGTAGTTCAGGCTGGCCTTGACTCAGGCTGGCCTTGAACTTACGGTGATCCTCCTGCTTCTGCCTTCTGAATGTCAGAATTAGAGGCATGTGCACCACATCTGGCTAAAAAGTAAATTTTTAAAAATGTAAAATGACCTAATAAAATTAGTTTGTGTCTATGAAACACCATGTGTCAAGTTTTGTTCTGGGTACTGTGAGGAGTATAAGTGCATACACACATGAGAGTAAAAACAATTTATATGAAGCAACTACGAAGATTATCAATTCTAATGCACTAGTGACAGGATAACAGCCGGGTGAGCATGGCTATAAAAGAGGAGTTCTAGTAATGATCATAGTGTTGTGCATCTTGATTACGGTGGTGGCAGATACACACCAGATAGTACTGTAGAGAATCACACACACACACACACACACACACACACACACACACACACACGTATCTGGGGAAACTTGAGTAAGATCTATGACTTTTATCCATGTCATCATCCTGGTTCTGATACTATTACATTTTTGTAAGAGGCTATCATTCAGAGAAGCTAAATGGATGTGTATGTATTATTCCTCTCTTTATTAATCCCTACATTTTCATGTAAATCTAAGTTACGTCAAACTGAGAAAAATTTATAAGAAAAAAGAACTACTTTCTACAAGTTAAATACACTGTCCCATCTTTTTAAAAAGTACTTAAAGAAGAAAACACCAAGAACCCAATGACAAAAGAAATTACCACTTAAGTGCAGTAGCTTCCTCTCCAAGAAATCCAAAGTAAACATTAGTTCTAAGTATTCTTCTAACAAAACATTCTCAATTTGTTTTCATTGATGTGTTAATTCATAGTAAAGATCATATCCTCCAGAGTGGAGATTTTTTTTTTATACACAGTAATGATAAACTGCTACCTTACCGTTCAGATGATGGAGTAATAATCTTTAATACACAAAGAAAAAAGAAAAAGTAGAGAGAGAAAGAGGGTAAGAGAGGTGAGGCGAAGGGTGAGGGAGACCAAGCTTGGACTGAGGACAGAAAGCATCCTACAGATGGTGCTAGGCCAAATTTTTATTTTTATCTACTTTAGCTCTTTTGGGAAAGATTCA
Source organism: Thryonomys swinderianus (assembly GCA_004025085.1). NCBI lineage: Eukaryota > Metazoa > Chordata > Mammalia > Rodentia > Thryonomyidae > Thryonomys > Thryonomys swinderianus. Next base: position 28,334 of record PVIC010016628.1, on the reverse strand, counting down.
AACTTATCACATCCCTTTCACTAATTCAAAACAAGAAACACTGTCAACCGGTCTGGAATTCTTGCTATGAGGAACAAAGTTATCAAAAGCAGGGTGACAAGCATCAGTACCCGCATAAAAAGGGTCTGATTATGGGAGATTCCCATCCGGGAAACCGACTCCCTGGGGCCTCAATTCAACCTGACAACTCGGCGGATGGGAAGGAGGATGGGAGAGGGGTCAGGCCCATTCGAAGCTTCGCCTTTGCTGCCTCACCCCGAGACGCGAATCCGAAGGCGACTCCCCCTGAGGTGGGCTGCAGGAGCTCGGGGATGCCCCGCCCCCCGGGGAGGCTCAGGAGGCCCGGGTGCGGAAAGGGGTCGGACCGGCGCGGGGTCGCGGGAGATCCGGGTGCGGTTCCCGTGAGGCTCACCCGCGTTCTGCAGCGTCTCGATGTTCTGGGGCCTGGTCGCCTGCTCTGCCACCGTCTGCACGAACTGGAGCCTGGCTTTCTGGTACTCCTCCAGCCCTGCGGAGGGAGACGCGCTCGGTGGGGTCCGCCGCCAGGCGCCCGGGTGCCTGTCCTCCCGCCCTGGGCTTACCTTGCAGCACCAGCCTTTGGCTCATGGCGCCCGAAGCCGCTGTGGCCTGCACTCGGCCCACAGTCCGGTCATCCGATATCAGGTATGCTCGGCTTCTGTGTACACGCGTCTCCCAGCAACCGACCTAACGGGCGCACGTGTGACGTCACTGGACGGCGGGCTAGAGTGGCCAATCCGGGTCTCCTCGTGCTGCAGACTGCGCTCGTCACCCTGGCCCGACGCCCGTGAGCGAGCATTGTCAGTTCTGCGCAGTCAGTGCTGAACTTTCAACCTAGCTTTCTATATTTGACGGTTCTGACTTCAGGATTCCTGAAGGGTTACAGCCATGTGGATACAATTCAGTACAGTACAGCATATTGAAAATAATCACTCCTAGAGATCCTTTGGAAATCAGAGGAGGAAATGATAGGGTAGTTATCCTCCCCTCCGCAGCTTTCTCCTAATGATGACCAACGGGGCTGTTCATTTTTATGTGTTATTTTTATATATCATGTCTTTTTAATTGAGGCTTCATTTTGAGTTTTTTATTAATGCCCCTTACAGATTATAACATGGCTAATAAGAGTTAGATATGGCGAGAAGTAGGAAGGCAAAAGTAAGAGAAAAAGGGACAAAAGAGTGAAGAAACATCAATATGTAAAGAACATAGAAGAAATCAGACTTGTAATCATTTTATAGCTGCAGTGAAGGGATGAGGGAGAAGAGATGCAGAGGGGAGGTGTACTTAGAGACTAATAGGAGCTGTGAAATTATTGGACCCTGTTAAACTGTTGATACTTATGTTTGGACCCTTATGCCTACATTTGCTGGGCCTTACCTGCCTTGCCCATGAAAATAACTTCATGGTTACATTTGTTTTGCCTCAGCAACGTTACAAGAGATGGTGGTGTTCATTTGTGTTGCTATGGCTGCCCTTTTTGAGCAAGTCCAGAGCTGGCCAGGGCATAAAATGTGACAGGCTGGGAATGCCCATGATTGCTCATCCTGGCTATCCCCAGTCACTGCTGCCAGAAGTCCTCTGGTGTTTAGCCTCGTTGCTTGGCAACTGCTGTTCCACCATTCCAGGAAACTCGGCCGCCTAGGACGCGGGAGACTCATGGTAAGCTTCTCTACAGCCAAACATAAAAACATGACTTCGGTGTAATTTATGCAAGCTCTCTGAGCACCTGTGCTTCCGCAGTGCTTAACACCTTGAAGCTCCTGCTCACGCTGATGTTTAGTTCCTTTGCCCGGCAATGAGTTTTATGCCATACACAGATACCAAACCCTGTCTGGTTAGCTTCTCTATGGGTACTGGTGTTGAGTTCGAAGTCCTGGGCACTGGCTCTAAACATTTTTGGCTTCCAGAGGAATGTGTACATGCACATTGTACACCATTGCACACCAGTTTGTCCGTCCTTACACCGTTGGGTGCCCAGAACCTACTTTTTAGCAGTGTTACTAGACAACAGCTAGTATGCGATAGAGATAATCCAAAATGAAGAGCTTCTGGGGTGGGATGCGGCGCTGAGACTCAGTTTACCAAGAGGTGGTGGCCTTGCATTCCTGAAACCAAAGCATCTGTCATGAGATAAAAAGAAATCTTTATTGGTACATTGTATACACACATCATGATTACATTCAATATTGACAATTTGTACCAGTGACACGATTTGATTCTCATTTTTTTCCATTCCCCTATCCACCCCACAACACCCACCCCCTAAATACATGTTTTGTTTCCCTTTTTTTATTATCATCACATTTTTTCCTTACCCCTAATTACTCATCCTCCACATTTCCCTTTGAATATTTTCTATTTCACAATATCCATCATTCTAGAGCTCATTAACATCTTCAGTTTCTCCTACCAAAGAACAGATATGTGTACATCTGTGACCTTTTTATTGCACTTATAAGTATGTACTGAAGATACGTCCATCTGAATATAAATGACTCACAGGTATCATTCTTTAAGGCAGAGTAATACTCCATTTATAGAAAAACCACATCTTCTTTATCCTATCTCCAGTTGATGGGCATTTGTGTTGTTTCCAAGACTGAGCTATCTCAAACTAAGCTGCTATGAACATGGATGCACATATGTCACCATGATATGATTCTTTTAATTCTTTTGCGTATATTCTTAGCAAGGTCAAATGGGACTTCTAATCCTAGTTTTTTTAGGAATCTCCACACTGAGCTCCATAGCAGTTGTACCAGTCTATATTATGAAGAAATGCTCCTTACTGGTCCTTCAAGAGATGCAGATGAAAACAACACTAAGATTTTATCTCACTCTACAAAGAATGGCTGCTGTCTCAAAATTAGCCACAACAAATGCTGGCGATGCTGCGGAGAAAGAGAAAATTTTTAATAAAAGCCACAGGACCTGATGTTGTTAATCAGGCCAGGGGAGGACATGTCAGGAGACCTGGACTCTTCCACCTAACCTAGGAAGTGTATGGGACCAGCTCTGGGACTTCCCATAAAGTGGGGAGTAAGCCCAAAAGCTTTCAGGCTCAAATATCAGGCCCTCGATTCAAATTGAATATTGCTGAGGGTCCATAGATGGGGATCTGTGTTCTGTGAACATTTCAGTATATTCAGTAATATTTAATTAAATTACAAAAGAAACTTTGGTATATTCAAACAGGAATATGCAATCTTTTGCTGCAGAGTCAGATTGTAATATTTTTGGCTTTGTGGACCACATGATCTCACTTGTGTAAAAATATTTGTTGTTGGGCCGGAGGTTTAGCTCAGTGGTTCTGGCAACTGCCTATCAAGTGCAAGGTCCTGAGTTTGATCCTGGTAACCACATACAATAATACCGAGTGTGGTGACTCATTCCCACCAGCAATCAGTACCACATACTACAATGCCAGGCGTGGTGGCTCACACCTGTAATCCCAGCACTCAGGAAGCAGAGGCTGGAGGATTGCTGAGTTCCAGGTTTGCCTGGGCTACATAGTGAGCTCAGGGCCAGCCTGAACTACAAAGTGAGATCCTGTTTCAAAAAAAAAATCTATTATACTCATTAAGTGAATGTGAGATAAGATGGATGAAGTAAAGGTAGGTAGGATGGAGACAAGGAAATCAAAATTTTAAAAGTTGACTTCAAAGAAAAACTGCAGCTTCAAAACACTAGCCTGGTTTACATTTTCCTTGTCCTCAAACTGTTATCATGGGAAACTAATCCCTTTGGACTACAAAGGGCCTACCCTTTCCTTTTACGTGCAGATGGTCTGCTTTCACTATGAAGGGACTGACCCTTTGGGGTTTCCCACAGGAACAGACCACTGTGTCCCTAGGGGGTGTCCGTCCTTTGCCAGCAAATCTGTGACTACAGATCATTGATTTCTGCAGATTTCCACCTCCCAAGACAGAAACTAACTTGGTCGGCTATCATACCTACCCTATCCTATTAAAGACTTGACATCACACCAATAGGTAAAGGTATGAAAATACCACTTTTCTAAGCGGTTCCACCTACAGTGTTCAGGACCCGCAGTCATCTTGGGTGTCACTTTGATAGACCCACACATCTATTTGACAGGTTTTTCCCAGGCCCTGTCTCCTGTGAATCCAGGTTCAGCCACTAGGAAATGTATCTGTGCCTCTCCTTTCCAGCTGGAAAATGAGATTATTTACCTCATACAGTTTTCACCAGTGTTACATAAAAAGACAAAGTTCTAAGAAGGAGTCTGATACATTTAATACTTCTAGCCAGGATTACTGCGACATATGTTTCAAACACAGGAATAGAATGAATTTGGCTTCTCCAAGTCTGTATATACAATGTTTGAAGTTAATTTTTGGTAAATTTTTTTAATGTTTTTCATCTATGGTGTGAAGTAGCAAGAGTGTATTGGGAAGTATAGGCCTTGGCATCAGATAAACCGAGATCAGTGGTAGCTCTTTACTCTGAGCCTTATTTGTTGAGAAACCTAATCAGAAAAAGCTGTGGGGCTTTGTGGGGCATGTTTTGCTCCTAGACTCTTGCTCGCAGGCTCTTCCTTCACTTTGCTTCCTGGCTGTGAAGGCACAGACAGCTTCCTCTCTCCTGCACCCTTCCTCATGGTGTTTCTTATCTCAACACAGTGGACCTACTAGGTTGTGAACTAAAATGTCCGATGTCATGAGCCAAAATAAATGTTTGCTCCTTTAAGTTGATTTATATCAGATATTTCCTCACAACCATTGGATCTAACAAGTCTTCACATCTCAACCTACTTTGTGATTAAAAGCACTTATTTCTTTACCCTATGAAGTAAAGATAATACCTCAAAGCTGTTATAAGGATAATATTAATGCTTTAAAAAGTACTTACATATTAGGGCCAGGGATTTAGCTCAAGTGGTACCGTGCCTCCCTTGGAGGCTAAAGGGCCTGAGTTCAATCCTCAATACTATAGAAAAAAAAAAGTACTTACATATTAAAAAAAAAAACTCTCATGATTTACTTTCTCCTGATATGCTTCATATCCCCTAATATAATAGGAAAAACATTCAAGGGCCATCTCCTCCCCTCAGGGGCCATCCTCCCCATTCAGGGCCCATCCCCCATACTCAGGGCCCATCTCCCACATTAGACAGCCATACTCAGCTAGTATTCTGACATAAGTTGCCGCTGAAGGGTCTGGAGCAATATCACAACTTCTTAAAAAATGACCTAAGTGACATTAAAACACTCCTTTTAAAGAGAGTAAGAGATGACACTGGTTCCTTCTGAGCAGCATTAACAGGAATTACAGTAAACTGAAGGAGGATACAGGAGTACTACTGAGGACCATAGGTGATACTAGAGGCATTGACTGGCCATGTAACGTTTGCTGCATTTATTAAATAGGAGAAAAAGAAAAGAGCAAAAATGAGAAGAAAGAATGCACTAAAAATTTAATTTTATAATTTCTCAAAGTATGAAATGAATAAAAATTTCTAAATTTATTTCCCAAAGTTTGCACCAAGTTACCTCAGGCAACCACCATAAGACATTTCTCCAGAGAAGATACATGAGCATCCAAGAAGCACAAGGAAAATGGTAAACATCATCAGTCACTCAGAAAGGGTAACAAACCCATGGTGAGGAACCAGACACCTATTAAAACAGCTATTGAAATTGCTGTAACAAAACAGAAGATCCCATGTCGGGTAGGGTGTGGAGCAAAGAAGCCCTCAGGTGCCAGGCACAGGAGCTAACCCAGTGTGCCCTGCACACGGCTGGCTGTTTCTCACAAGTGAAACGTGCACCAGCCCCTCTCTGGTAGTCCTGTCCCTAGCAAAGGTGCCCACCACACCTCTGGACTAGGCATGGCGAGGCTCCTGTTTTTCATGCCTTTGACACTTACCCTTGGGTTTTCTATTGAAATAAAGCAACACATGGTTCAGTGAGGACAAGGATCCATAGAACTAAGTAAATTGTCCTGGATGCCCACATCACAGACCGTCCGCAGAGCCCGATGGTCCCTGAGAGGGCATCAGGGAGGACCTTTTCTCCCGCACCTGCTCTTCAGGTGCAGAGTGAGGGAAAGGGACTCACAGAAAACTTTACCTGGCAACACCTGAGAGAGTTGGTGAGCTCCGACCGCAGGTGGAGGGAGGGAAAGGGAGAGGGGAAGTACAAAGGGGCCGTAAAAGAATGAAGATGTTTATGCACAGGTACCAACTCCATGATGAATGCTACCATCTTATACTGCAAACATGTACAAATAAAAAACAAAATTAAAAATGCCCAGGGCTTTTAATTACCATTGAAAAAAGATCAGGAAACACTGATCAAGAGTGCAGTTTGAGGTTGTGAGATACCTCGTTTTTCAATTTCACAGTACTTCTTTTTCCTGCATGTTTTCTTCAGTCATTTCAGTGTTAAGAAGCCTTAAGCAAAAAATCAGAGCAAAGGTTGCCATCTCCCGGCAGAACAGCAAACCCGAGGGCGCGTTAAGTCTTCCTTCTGCGCCACCTGGTGGCAGACTTTACTGGCACCTCATTTAACCTGGGGAAATCTTTTAAATACAAAATTTGTCAACCCATAAAAAGTATTTTTAACCTTGAAATCAACATTTCACTGCTTCCCTAATTATTTAAGAGCCTGCAAAGAGCAAACAAAATTTGAGTCTCTGGATTCCTATGCCATAAACAGATGCATTTTATATGCTATTTAGTCCCATGTTTCGTATTTCTTGCTCCTGTTGTTGAAATGCAGCCAAACACAGACAGCACTGAAGTGGTGTTTAGTGTTGCTAAACCCTATGAACTATGATGTGCTTTACGGAGAAATAAATGTTGGGTAAGTTTTACTCAGGTATGAGCTACAATGCTGTTGGCTGAGTTCAGTGTCAGTGAATCCACAATTTATGTTTCAAAAGTTGTGGGTTTTTTTTTTTTTTTTTTTTTTTTTTTTTTTTTTTTTTTTTTTTTTTTTTTTTTTTTTTTTTTGAGACAGGGTCTCGCTTTGTAGTTCAGGCTGGCTCTGAGCTCACTATGTAGCTCAGGCAAGCCTCGAACTCAGCAATCCTCCTGTCTCTGCCTCCCGAGTGCTGGGATTACAGGCGTGAGCCACCACACTCGGCACTGTGGTATTGATTGTTGGTGGGCATGAGTCTCCATGCTCAGCATTCTATGTGTTTACTGGGGATCGAACTCAGGACCTTGCGCTTGTGAGGCAGGCACCGGAACCACTGAGCTAACCCTCTGCGCCCCCCCACCCACCTTTTTTTTTTTTTTTTTTTGCTGTACTAGGGACCAAACTCTGGCCCTTGTGCTTCCAAGGTAGATGTGGTACCACTTGAGGTAAATCTCCAGCATCAAAAGTTGTAAAAAGAAACATACATAAATCAAGGTTAAGTGTTGACTAGTTATGGAAATGCTGTGGCCATTGGCTCAAGGGAACCTAATTCCATAACTCCCCTGGAAGCAACGGTCCAGTGGCCCTTTAGTATAGAAAGAGGCTGCAGAGCACAATTACTGTGAACAATGATTGGCTCTACTCAGCTTTGAAGTGCAAAAACTACTGTGAGCCTCAAAATGTTACCAGCAAGAATGATGTACAAGAGTACTATTTGTAGTATTCATGATTCCAGAAAGTAATTCCTCTAGGGTGGACATTCCGTAAATCCATCTCAACATCCTGAAGTCTGGGATAAAATGCAGTTTACCTAACAGGACAGCTCTAGTCTGGTGGAGAGCATGCCAACCTTGGAGCTCAAGCTGATCCCAGCTCTAGACTGGCCTGGCAGTAACACTCTTCTGTCAATAGAGGAAATGGCATCTTCTACAAGGGCTTTGTGAGGTTGAACTGTCTTACCAATAAACACCTTCTTCCTGATGCAAAACAGGTCTTCAGCTCTGCGGTTACACAGAGACAAAGGAGACTTGCTAACTTGCATCTTGAGAGACAGGAGAGAAAGTTTGTCTTGACATGAGTACAGATTTTATTTTCTCCAGTCTCAGCAGCCAGCTGACAACCAGAGCCTAGTAGGAGCTGCGTCCTTCACCGCTGGCCGGCTGGGTGCTCCTGCTGAGGAACTAGCTATACTCTGCTAGTCAGTGATCGCGTGTCTGCTGTTTCACAGAGGTGTTTGAAGACACCTGAAGGATCTGTAGGCACACCTGCCACAGTGTGCACGTCTGTCCCTAACCCTTCGTCTAACAGTGGACTCAGGAAGGGCAAGTGCTGTGTTGAAAACAACACAGCTGAGTCATCTCCAGCCCAGTTTCCTTCAGCTCCTCGCCTCCATGGCTTCCTTGACCCTTGTGCCAAATGGAGCAAGAACTCTGAGAGGCTCAAAGAGAAAACTGGGATCACAGGCTGAGCAGAGATCAAGGAGTGCCGCATTGCTACCACAGGGCAGATGATTTTCCTTCCACTCTGTCTGAGTCCCTTTGGACAGGAGCCAAAGACCAGTGAGCAGCAGCCACCGAATCCCTGAGATGTATCATGGAAGTGATGCAGGCCAGAGACGCTGTCCTCACTCTGGGCGAGGTGGCCGGGAGCAGCACACGGCTCTGGAACACACCGCCTGCCCGAGCAGCTGTGGAACACACGTCCTCCACCTCAGAGTGGGAAAGGTTCCCAACCTTCCCTGTATCTTCTGGATACAGTGAGTTTGCACAGACCGAACACTGGAAGGCACCACAGTTCTTCAATTTGGGGCTTTAATGGTTATAATTTAACTTACCACAAGGCTTAATTTGCAAATAGTATGGAAGATCAAATTTCAGATTTTAAGTAAGAAAAAAAGCTTTTATTTCAACTGACACAGAACACCAGATCTACTGTATTTTTTTCAATTTGTGCAGGTAAAGATCTCTCTTTAAAATCATCCAGGGGTCCACTGGTGGGTTCAGAGGGAAGCAAAGATGAAACCAGATTGGCCACGGCTTCAGGCTAAGTCACAAAAGAGAATGATTTCACTCATTTCTCAACTCCTGCATACTGTTTAAATGTTTTCCTCAAGCAAAGTCCTTAAAATGTGGAGGCAATTTCAATTGATGAGTCACCATATTTTTGGTGCAGGCCACATGTACCGACAGAAATTACAGTACACTGTATGCTCAATGGGTCCACGACAACTACGTGCTTCCCTGGGATGTGACTATGACCCCCGCAACACTTCTCCTTCCCACTTAGAACACCCCCCAATTCTTTGTGCTCCACCGAGAAATAGGCATCTATTTCAGGTAGGACCTCCATCTCTACCTGCCTGTTCCCATCCCTGGCCACAGCCCTCTGGGCACAGGGACTGCAGAGCCTGGCAGAGCTGGGCTGATACCAGCCCCTTTGTCAGTCTGTCCTGGCTGACAGAGATGTGGGAGAGGGAAGCTTTCCTTAGTACTCTATGTGGAAAGGATAGTCTTTGTGATTTTCAGTTCTGAAAAAGAAACAAAACAAAAAAACAGAAAGAAAGAATTATTATTCTTTGAAACAAACATTTTAAATGGTACGGTTCAATAGTTTTAAGTCCCTAATGTATAAATTAGGCCTTGATTTAATTTACGCAACCATCTTCAAACAAGAAAGAATTATGCTAAGAAGGTATCACTAATCAAGATTGCATATTGTAAATCCCTCCAGGTGCCGGTCCTCTTCTCTGTACAGTACACTGCTCCATTAGAAAGCAAGTGAAGGAGTCACACTTACGTGGGGAATGTGGCCAATCGGAGATTCTTATCTAGACTGAAGATGTCATTCATGTCTTGCTCTGTTAATTCAAAGTCAAATACCTGGAATCAAAATAAAATATAAGTAAGAAATTTAGTTCAATTCATATTTAATTGGTCACATGTTAGCTACAGCACATATTAGACTTTACAAAGATGTAAAAAAAAAAAAAAACCCACTGCATTAAACACATGAACTTCCCCTGAATTATAGTCTAGGTTCCCAAAAGGCACTTTTATGTGACGATTCGACTGGTCTTAGCTTAGCTAGTCTTTAGCTAATCTTTGGAAATCTTGCATGGATGGAATATCTACTGCTTTTATTTTATGGGAGTAAAGAACATAGGAGGATAGTTAAAAAATAGGAAAGAACTTTTATTTCCTGATCCACCTCCTCCCGTAAGACAAACCATCATTCCATACAACCCACCAACTGGGAAGTCACATGGTCTTTAAAACCATGAGCTCTAGCAGCATCCGACCCACAGAAACACTGTTCTGAGCAGTCACATCTTGCTCCTTTTAAAACAGTATGCTAACCCTTCCTGTCCTGTGTCCCCCTGATACCCTCAAATAGGAAGAGAGCAATGGGACCCTAATGCCCACACTCCACTGCTGAGTGAAGCTGAAGCCAGAAGAAATCAGATACACGGGACGAGCAAGAATTTTAACTGGGTGTGTGTGTGGGGCAAGGGCCAGTTGCTTGAATTAAGGAAGAAAAGTACACAGTTCTAGAAGAGGCCCCAAAACCAATACTGGAGCAGCCACGGTACAGCCGTACTCAGTAGTGTCTGAAGAGAAGGCCCAGGCCCAGCACTGCACCGCAAGCCTCTGCCCTGGCGTCTGGACTGATTCCTGCCTTCCCCTCTCAGGCTGGGCGGACGCGGAGAGGTGGGGAAGAAGGAGCCCTAAGAGGTCAGAAGCACAGACTGGAATAGGCCCTGGCCACGTCGAGTCCATAGTGCCCCCAGGACTGCTTCTCACTGCACTTAACATATGCTCTAAAACTCTGCAACAAGAAGGAAGGAAAACACCCACCTGGATATTCTCTTGGATCCGGTGTGGGGTGACAGATTTGGGAATCACTATCACATTCCTCTGGATCTGAAATCGAATCAAAATCTGCACAAGAAAGGAAAAAGTAAGTCTATATCACACAGAGGGAAATCCTATGAAGTCAGATCCTAGCAATCAGCAATGATAGTCTCTCTCACTCTGAAGTCCTTCATGATCAGACTGGCACAGTCTGAACAGTCTTGTCAGTGTATCTGGAAGGCCTGTGCTGACCCAAGGAAAAGGTTGGAGGTCCTGTCCAAAATGTAATTAGAATCCCTCAACATGTGTCCAATCTCCCAAACAAAATGGACATATAAATCAGGAAGAGGATTACAAAGGATTTTTCTGCTCCCTTCTGGTAACTGTCCACACAGCTGTGGGCACCAGGTATCTGAGAGCTTCTCCGTGTCCCAAGAGGCAGGAGGCAGAGCACATGGACCGCATGAAGGGGGATATGGGAGCAGTGGCCCCGCTGCTCTACTCTACTCTGGGGGCTCCTGGGGGGCTGCCAACTCGTCCAGGTGGCCTACGGCCTCAGAACTCCTGGTGGTGAGGACATGCGGGACCCACAGGACACGCGTGGCACAGCACGGCCTCCCCAGTACCTGCGCAGGGGACCTGCCATGCTCCTTTGCAATCCTCGCAATCACAGGGTCATCCATCAAATCAACGCCCTGGCTGTAAAGAGCACAGGGTGAGAACCAGGTCAGGCGAGGCCGCTTCCCGCTTCAGGGGAAGCCTTTCTCCAGAATGACAGGTTTATTACACTCTCATCAAAACACATACTCACCATTGGAAACTTAAATGATGGAGAAAGCCCATTACTGCACGTCTACCAGTGAGGAGAGCTCCTGACACTTGGCGACAGCACAGCTTTTCATGTTTATTCTGTAGTTTTGTTTTTAAAAGTGGTGGCGTTGTCAGAGAACAGACAGTGGGCTCTGATGCCGCCGAGCTTGCTAGCTCAGCTTTCTGCTGGACACGGCAGTGCCTACAGCCCCCTAATCAGTGTCTGTCAATGCTGATAATAATCCAGAAAATTCCTCAGCAGCTATGTGGGAAAAGATGATACTGCGAACACGTGGAAATGTAAAGGGGCCACAGATCATCCTTCAGAATGTGTCCACGCTAGGGACCAGCCCTAGTGACTACTAGTAACCTCCTTCTTCAGAAAAAGACTTATTGAGCAACTACCAGGCACCACGTGCTGGGCTGGCTGCAGTCATCGAGCCCTAGAAGGGCAGCACACGTGCTTTCTTGCCGTGCAGCCGGCACCCCGATGTGCCCTTCCCTTTGCTAATCCCTCACACCCAAGCTCGGCTGCCGAGTGTGGACCAGCCTCCTGGGAACTGCCCAGCTGCCCCTGAGTTCAAATACGCCTGCCTCACTCCCACGGAAGGAGCAGGGCCACTATCCCAACCTTTCCTCGGCTCCTCACAGGCCCACCCTGCTGCGGGCTGGGAATGGGGGGTACTTGGCGCTTGAGCAGCTTTGGTGAGAGAGTGAGAAGACGGGAGGGACGCAATGCTATGACAGGGCACGGCGCAAAATACGAGCAGGAGGCCAGGAGGGCGATGCTGGGCGATGCTGAGACGCGCCGTACATCAGAAACTGTGGTTGGCCATATTCCTTAACAGTCTTCAGGGACACGCAGCAGCATTCACAAAGGAGCAGAGGCCAGAGAGCACACACTCTAGCTGAAGGAGCACTGTGGTTTTGCACAGTGAGCCACTGAAGGTTCGCAGGAGCAGAAAGAAAGCTGGGCGAGAAAGCCCAGGCTGGACCCGTTTCACAGCAACAGCCACAATACAGAGAGTTTGAGCAGGAAAACGACAGGATGCTGTGGAAATGGCATGTCTCAGGCACCATGCGAACAACTTGTGGGAGCGGGCTTGTTGTGGGGGGCGCTCACAGGGCCCTGAGAAGCCGTACGCGGAGAGCCTTGCTGCACTAGGCAGTAAGTCTTAGTGCTGAACAGACGAGCGGGTGAAAAGGGACAGCTTTGGGCTCGTGGCTGAGGTGGCTGAGGGAGGGCTGGCTCCTTAGGTGACAGAAGCAGAACAGAGCAGGTGCGAGGTTCTGGGGAAGGATAACATGTGGGACCTGCACTATCTGAGGATGCCTGCCTGTGACACGGACAGGAAGACAGGTCACTGGGTGACTGCGGTACCAGTGGGGAGTTCAGTGATGGCATCACTGCTGGCACAGGGCAGCCCCCAGTGACTCTGGGTCCCACACAGCTCCCTGTCTTCAGTTGGGGCCTGAGAAGTAGAAGAGCCCTCTGTGGTCACCCCACTTCCACACTATCCCCGAGGAGATGGGAAGTGCGTCTATTCAGTGGTTGTACCCAGCCAACACAGCTACCGACACATCTTACCTCGAGCCGCCGAGGGGACGGTAAGCAGTCACGGACATGCCTCTGGCTTGGCAAAAACTAACCAGTTTCTTCTGACAAAGGTATGGGTGGCACTCAATCTGTAAAAAGAACCATAAAGTGCCATAAACATTCAGACATAGGGAATGCTGGAAACATCCAAGAGAGGACATCTACACCAGCGTCTTGGCTGCCATGGACCCATTACAGGGCCTGTCCCAAGCCCTGTGCATCTTCATTTGCAAGTGACGATGCTAGACTTTGTCACCTCCAAAGGCTCCAGTCTCACACGTACACATTTCCCTATACATATGTTGTGTTTTAATAAAAAGTTTAAGTGAATTACTAGAAAAAAGGTCTTCTGATGACCAAAAAATAAATGCTCAGATTGGCAAATATGACAGTCCTTCCCTTGCTAGTCTTTTCTCTGCATTAGAAAAGAAAAAGGAAAAAGAAATGTGAACCATGGTTTAGGTGGTCTGCAAGCCTGCAGGGAAGGTGTTCAATCACCTGTCCCTTCCTGCCACCAGTCTGCATGGGTTGGAGAGGCAGAGGAAGGGCTGGCCCCGACATCAGTCCCCAGGTGACCTGGCTTACCTGCATGTGGTGAGAACTTCTGGGTCAAGCCTCACTTTGCATCGTGGTGACCAGACCTGAAGAAAGGCCTCAGGCCTGCTCACCCCATCACCTGCTAATGGTGCTAACCAAGGTTCAATTTTGATAGCACTGGGGAGAAGCGTGAGTTTGTGCCACAGCCACCCTCCTGCTTCCAGCAGAGCTGCACGAAGTGACAGCGGGGAGGCGAGCACTCTGATTCCATCTAACTCACTTGGTTAGTGACAGGTTTGATCCTCAAGTTGGGCTTATTCAGGAGTCTCTCAAGCTGTTCATGGTTAAAGTTTGACACACCGATGGCCTTCACCAGTCCTTCAGTCACCAGGTCCTCCATAGCCTACAAGACGATAAAAGCTCTGTGGGATTCTGACTCTGTGGACTCCACTGGCAAGCCACGCCCCACAGCTACACCACTGACAAGCCACGCCCCTCAGCTATACCATACGCGTTCTGAAGCTGGGCCCACCCAACACTCTCACAGTGCTGAACTGGGGCCTCAGCACAGTTTCTGCTCTTGTTCCAGTTCCTTCTCTTAACAGCAGCGGGACACTCCATTATAAGAGCTCACTAAGCCCGTTTGCACATTTGTGAAATGGGAATAGTATGGTCTACACTACAGTGCTGTTGTTTTGATTACATGACAGGATTAAAAAATTAGCTACAGCTGGAATCTGGCAAATACTCAGCACATTTTAACTCACTGTTCCTGTGAGTCTGGATATTTGTTGATACGACATTTAACAATTGTGTCCAATCCTGATTTCATTTGTTCACCTCCCTCCACCTACATGATCATCTTCTTAAGCCAAATGATGTATCAGCATTCTACTGGCCCACCCTAACCATTTAGCACTGCACACAATTTGAGGGCAGAACCTAGAGCTATAACTAGCAGGCCAACTGGCCTCTCAGGTTTGAAGACTGTGGCAACCGTGCCAGTGTCAGGACTCAGGCTTAGTCCTGCACAGTCCTGGTGCCAGGGCACACACCTGCCCTGGTTCTAAAACAATCACCAGACTCCTACTCATAGCACACAAAACCTGAGGGCTCGGCCCAGTCTTTTGGGGGAGGTGGTCTGGTATAGAAACTGGGTCAAAACTCCTGACCCACAGACACAACACACAGCCCGTATCTGCTTCCCTGACCTGCAAGAGTGGGACGGTGGTGTCTGGCCACCTTCCATCTCCCTTCTGTATGACACGGGCACTCACTACCTCACCCATAGTTCTCACCCCAGTGGCTTCAGGCCACTGAAATACAAGAACTGACATGTGAACTTGCTTTCTACCTGCACCTCAAACATGTGACACTGACCACCATGCTAGTTAGTGAGACCTGCACAATGACAGCTGTGCCAGAACTCACGTTCTTGGGGACTCCTGCTATCCTCCTCCCCCGGCAGCCCATGGAAACCTTCCACAGGCCTCAAATCCACAACTTCCCCAATTGTCCAAGTAGCACTTTCTTTCACCCTTTTTCACCTGGATCCTTGAAATGATGTGGTACTTAGTGACTGGTTCTCGGGGGACTCCCACTCTATGTGAACCTTACTGTGTTGCCAACATGATTCTGAAATGCTTAAGGAAGAACTAAGAGGAAGTACAAAACATTAATAGCAGTTACCACAGAATGATGGCAACATGGATGTTTAAATTTTTCTTGTTTACACTCTGTGTTATTTGGAATAAGCATGATAATATTTAATTTAAAAATTTTGAAGAAAACAAGGGAGATATACATTATCCCTCCAATGTTTTAGAGAGATACACCATTCTAAGGTAAAGGTAATGGGAAGTCACTTGAAGTCTCTGGATTTTTTCAAGCACTCGTTTTAATCCACCTGGTAAACCCTGAGTCTCAAGTGGACAAGGTCTGTGTCTCTGGACACAAGAGCTCCAGGTCTCACATGGCCTCCACGCTGCAGAGCCATCAGCTATGAGGAAGTCACCAGACATGGGCTAGCTCACCTCCCACGTGTCCAGGAAGTCCGTGTTGCTGGGTATAACCATGCCACTGCAATCCAAAGGCACGTCGACTTTTCCAGGCTGTCAGAATGAGAAGAAAAACAGCTCACTGGGGCCTGTGGCCACTGCTGCTGGGAAAACTGGGTAGACCAGGAACTCAGGTACAGGAGGCTTGCACCTAAGCCTTGCCAGTCTGGATGCACACTTCTTTCTTAGACCTCAGTCTCCACTCCTGTAAGACCAGGGTTGGGGAGCTTTCTGCCAGCCTTGAAGTTTGCTGTCCACTTCCTGAGAGGTTAGAGAGGATGTTCCTGAACTACTGCTAAGTGTTTAAAATGTTTAATAATTTCAGGTACAAAGCACAGTCAGGCTTCTCTCAACTCCATCATTAGGATCTCCTTTCCTTAAAGCTGCCGAGAAGAAGCAAGATGGAGAAGTAATATAAAAGAGTTCCCAGGAGGTGGAGGGCAGAGAAAGATAACACGAGAGGGGAGAGGCCTAAAGCTACCACCTGGGGATTTACAGTGCGCCTCCCTCCCTCAGACACAGCCCTACCTACCTAGCACATCACGGAGCAAACAGCAGAAAACATTCATCTGTTAGCACCTAATCATTCAAATGGTCAAACGTTCCAGCCTGATCCATACTTTTTTAAAGAGGCAGAAGAAGGACTTATTAAAGGTAGATGCAAGATGCAGCCAGGAGCAGAGCATGGGGCTCCTGACTCACCCACTAGAGCCTTCCCATGATGGGCTGAAGCAGCTCACTGTTTCTCTTAAAGCATCTCCCACATTGACACTTCAGCCTACACACAACCAAACTACCCACTAAACAGTACCTTGAAGCCCATGGGCCAGTGAATGAGGAAGAGGTCCAAGTAGTCCAACTTTAAGGCTTTCAGGCTCTGGCTGCATGCCGTCCTCACCAAGTTCTTCACGTGGAAAGTGCACCACAGCTGCAGAGAAGGGTGACACTGTCACATGTCCACACGACAGTCTAGAGTTAACACGTACCCACTATTCAGTCCCACAAGCTGCTCCCTAAACTCCAAAATTCTAAGATCAGGATGACAACAAATACAAATGACACATCCTGAGGAGAAGGAATAACATTCTTTTCACAGAAGTTCACAGGGGCCTCCACAGCGGAGCTCCCTCTGCCTGAGTCCTGCTCAAGGGAAATTTAACATACTAGATAAGTTAACATACATTGCCTTATATTTATTTGGGTGTTCCTGCCACACTCCTGCATAAGCAGAGAAATTTATCAGTATTTTTCTCATTATTTCCCTGTTATGTTTTTATTAACTGGCAGAATCAAAATAGAGTGCTATATCATAGTAAGTAAAAAAAAATCAATGAGACAAATGAAAATGAAATAAAAACAAATGACAAATACAGTGATTTAACAAAATAAGAAAAGAACAGACAAAAACTAGGTGCCAATCATCTCTAGGTGGTATGTACAAGTGATTTACTAATTCTTAAATTGTATTTCTGTTACTGTTCCCACACTAATGAGCACACATCCACTGCTGGCTATGGTCCCCTCAGAAGTAATTTGTTTTTCAGGTTATGGGTAAGACTCAGGAGTTCTCAGCTACCCATCTCCCTGCTGTGAGTATTCAGGACAAAGTCTCTTTTCTTGGCCAAGTACACACCCAGGAACACCCTGACCTAGAGAGCAATGATGAATGTTAAAAATTAATCATTGTTAAGTGAAACTGATGGGCAGATTGACTATAAAAACAATAATGAATCTGGAAATTATGTAATTTTAGAACTGGAAATTATTCAAAAGATTACCAAATAATCACTTTACAAATGCTGAAACTGACTCAAATGGTCCAACAATTAATACTCACAGCTCTTGAATGACAGAATTTGAACCCACTGCCTTCTGCTCTGAGCATTTTTGCTTTAAGGACAAAAGTAAAGAATTCTCTAAGGTCTCTTACCTCAGTCTATCTCTGGTATTATCGATGGAGTTCCCCTCCTGACTATCATCCACACCCACTGTCCCTTCCCTGCCCTCCTTTACTGTGCCAGCTCAGGCCTGCATCCCTTCCACGTGTAATGTGAACAATATTCCAGATACAATGCAGTCTCATGTGTCATACAAACTGCCCTACTTGAAAACCTATTGGTTTCCCTTTGTCTCTGGGTAAAAACCTAAGTTCCTTAAGGGACACGGCAAGTCTTTAATGACCTGGCCCTCATGTACCTCTTTAACTGTGCCTGTCATTTGCAGTCCTGCCCTGTGTGTGATCCAAGAACACCAAACTTGCAGACCTCTGTACCTGCAGTGCCAGCTCTGGACCTGTGCCTGTATTTAAGTTGCTCCCTGCTTGTAATGCCACCCTGATACCTTCGCCTGTACCCTGTGCCACTGCCAAGGTTTCTTATACAGTAGATCTGGGTGGAACATGGACTTTACTTTTTTTTCTGAGACAGGGTCTCGCTTTGTAGTTCAGGCTGGCCCTCAGCTCACTATGTAGCTCAGGGAAGCCTGGAACTCAGCAATCCTCCTGTCTCTGCCTCCTGAGCGCTTGGATTACAGGCGTGAGCCACCACGCCTGGCACTGTGGTATGTGGTGTTGATTGCTGTTGGGTGTGAGTCACCACACCCAGCATTCTATGTGGTTACCGGGATTGAACACAGGGCCTTGTGCTTGTGAGGCAGGCGCTGGAACCACTGAGCTAAATCTCCAGCCCTGGACTTTATGTTTTAACAATCATCCCACATAATTCTGAGGTTGGGAATTTCTGTGTTAATGAGAGGTGAGACTGTCTTATTCACCTCTTTAGCTAAAGTACCCAACCACCACTCAATCGGTTTTTGTTTTAAGAATATATTGTCCATTTTTTATGCATGTACAAATATGCCAAAATAAAACCCATTATTCTGTATATTAGTATGAAATAATTTAAAGAGAGGAATGTATTATATAGGAGAGCTCTACATACTCTTACCTGAACAATTAATTATGTGATATAATACAAATAAAGCTATACACAATATAGCTTAGTATGTTTAAGAAGCTATGAAAATTCTTGTTGGTCCTGGTTGAAGTACAAAACAAAGTCAACAACTCTCATGAGGACACTGGAAAATCCTCCATGGTAGGCACCGCAATTCTCCCGTCACCCATTAACAAACCAGGTGAGTCCCTGGAGTACTCACGGGAAAGAAGTCCTACCTTACTGACAATGAACAGGTCCTCTCGCCTCACAGCACCCTCGCTGATCTTGCACTGGATCCCCTCTCCTATCTCATTCTCATTCTGGTACAAGTATGCACAGTCAAAGTGCCGGTAGCCTGCATCGATGGCCACCTTCACGGCCTGAGTCACTTCTCCCGGAGAGGCCTGCAAAACCAAGACACAGACGTTCCCCTGAAATCAGGGAACCCTACCCTTTCCAGAAAAATGTGGACTTCAGGAATACATGCAAGTTGATGTCAATGAACTGGTGTCAAGCAGTTCTAAAATCAGGAAATGTCAGTCAGAAAGGAATGTATTGGAAATCTAACTTCCATCTCCTTTACTTCTTTGGAAAAAAATCAAAAGTATTTTTAGGCCTTCAGAGAACTGAGCTGGATGTTTTAAGCTTTCTGAATGATCAAGGGATTAAATCAATATAAAAGGATTAATACCTGAGGCACAAAGAAGTACAAGGCCATCCAGCATAAAGTTAAATTAATCAGATAAACAGTTAAATAGCACATGGTTTCTTGCTATGATAAACTCAAAGAAAATTACGAAGCAAAATAAAAGATAGTAGCTACTGGGAAATAGATCTTTTGGAAGTAGGAATGGTACCAAGAGATAGAGGGAGATTGGAGGGAGGGAAGAACATGAAGTAAAAAATTTAAGATGTGCTATGCATATGTATCAACTCCCCATGACACACGTGATCATTACCTACTGAAAATATATACTAAGAAAAAAAAGGGGGGGATAACTTCATTGTTTACAAGTTTTAGCAACTATGATTAAAGATGCAAAAAACTTATCAGTATCCTCAGAAATAACACAGTCTGTTAGGTAAGTTAGGTGTACATCTGCACAAAGAGGTACATGCCACAACCCCAGTGCACAGTTCAAACGCTGGAAGCAATACAGAAGTTCAGAAAAGAGAACCAGTCTCTGTAGATTAGTTTTCAAGGGGTTTTAGTTCAAACTGCCCTTTTCCACTTTAGTTCCTCAGCAACAATATGAACTTCATCAGTGTAATTATGTTCAATTAACAAGCAATAGATTCAGAGTGCCTTACAGCTAATAAATCAAGTAATCACCTTAAAAGAGAAAATTAAAAAACAATGCTATAAATTAAGAAGGAAACAAAGATGTAGTAGAAAAAAATCAGCAAAATCATAATTAGTTATTTGAAAAAACAATACAATAGGCACATTTCTGGCAAGGTTGGTCAGGTGAGGAGATCAATTTTTAACAAAAAACTGATAAGAATGAAAAGCAAGAAAGGTAGATAAACTATTTAAAAGATTACCAATAACAACAATTTGGGGAAATTACATGAAATGGGAAAAATTCTGAACAACACATTAAGTCAAAATGAAGAGATTTAATTATGTAATTCACCCCAATTTAACACAAACTTCGTCTGACAACAGAAGATGGATTGCTCCCCAGTCTTCCTACAAAACCAGCACAACCCTGAAACCCACCAACCTAGCTTGCCAGCGCTCACTGAACGGCTGGCAGATGCATGCTCCAGGCTAAGACCCAGAATCAGCATGAGCAACACACACTAGTGGACTCTACAAGCAGACGAACACGTTGGCCAGCAGAGGTCGGACGTTCCAAGCCTGGCGCAGCCCGAAACCCGGAAGTGCCTGCACGGACACCCTCCCCAAGACCGGGCGCCGTGCCGGAAGGGCCCCTCTGAGCGCCTCGCAGAGTCTGGGTTCCTCGGCCAAGGACGGTCCGCGCCGCCTCCACTCGGCAGCGGCCCGCCGGCGCCCAGGCCCCGTGCTCCCCACTCTGGCGGGCCCTCGTGGCCCGGCTGGACGCTCATAACTGCGGACCCGGGCTGGGGTCTCTCGCCCGCGGCCCCTCGAGCCGCACCCGCCGCACCTTCCAGGTGCCCAGGCCCACCGGCGGGATCGCCTCCATAGCCCCCAGCAGCCGCGGCGCCACGCTGGGATCTCAGGAGCCTGTGCTCAACAGCAGTCAGCTCACGGAGGCGGAGCCCCGCCTTGGGTCTCTGATTGGCTGCGGCGGACGTCTTGATTGACTGGATTTTGGCTTTCCAATTGGTTGGTAACGCTAAAGGGCCGGATGTAGGTTTCTTCGATTGGCTGGTTGGCCCCGGTTGCTGTAGCACCATCTGTGCTCAGGTGTGCGCTTTCTCCATCACTAATTGTTTGTCGTCTCAACCAGTCTCCAAGCAAAACGACCCAAGTCCACAGTTTGGGATTGAACTATCCCCAACGATCCAGCGCGCTGCCTGAGCCCAGGTCCGTCCCCCGCTATTATTCATCCCTCTAGCCAGAGGCAAGAGTCTAGAACCCTCCATCTACATCATTTCCCTGGTGCCATCAAGAGTACAAGAAAGGCATTAAAAACGAACAAATTAGTTTACTCACAACCTAGCCAAATTGAGAGGGGCACTAGGGAGCTTTCTTTGAACACAGAAGAACTTCAATTTAAAAGGAGAGAGCAAAGGCCCGGAAGTTTACATACTTAAGGAAGTACACCTTCAGTTGAGCTGTGGGCCACCTTCAGGCCCGGGGGACAATGTGTGTGTGTGTGTGTGTGGGGGGGGGGGATCTTGTTCTCTCCAAACTTTCTTGGCACCAGGATGAAGGTGGTGGTTTCACTGTCAGTATGAGAAAGCTGGGAAAAATAGCTCAGCTTTATAATGCTGTTAATAAAGGTCCCTTTCACCTTCTCAGTTTCACTACTTCTAGCGGACTGTGGGATCTGGTATCTACCTCTTCGACACCCAGGTCTTACAGTGAACCTCAGTGGCATCTCCCGTTGTGAAAAGGACACAGGTCACAGGAGGGGTGGCTTCAGTTTTCTCTCCTACAACTGGGTGCTTGCAGTAGTTGATCATGAGGATTCCACAGGCTTTGAAGACCTACCCCCTGGTCTTGATTCTCCATGGATGATCCACATATTCTGAGGCTTTGGAAAGTGCCATCTGTGCACTGGACGTACTGCTCAGCAGAGAGTTGTCTAGGATTTGGGGAGGCAGAAGATTGGTAGTGTTGCAGCATATTAGAGAACCCAAGATTGCTGAAATAAGACTGCTTTTATTAGATCCCTATAGGAAAGGGGGAAGGCTCATCACCCTGGCTTGGGTCAGGAGGCTGCCAAGTTCACTGGACACCCAAGAGCCAGCAGAGGGAAAGCAAGAGATGAGGGAGTTTTCAAGAGCCTGAATCTCTTTCTTGTTCCAAGAAGTAGCCCACACCTACAACTTAAAGGAAGGGAGGTTTATTATGTTTAACAGTTACCATCCTTGGTCAAACAGCTAGCTGCAGGTCAAAAATGTTGCGTCAGAGAGGAGCATAGTACAGGAAACTGTTGACATCACTGTGGTAAGAAAGCAGAGAGGAAAGTGAGAAGCCAGGATAAAGGTACACCCTTCCAGATCACTCTCCCATTGGCCAGCTCCTTCTGATGAGACCCCACTTCTTAACAACAACTCAGCTATAATACTCTTATGATTCATTCACCCTCTTCAAACCCTGCCTATGAATGCATGAAGCCTTTGGACTCTCTTTTATCTAAAACATAACACCAAGATCCTTCTCAGTCTCTAGAGTTTGCAGTTGCCCTGAAAGCCTCACTGCCTGAGAATACCTAAATACAGGCAAATTTTCTTTCAGGTTTTTCTGCCTGAGGCTGCGGTGCTAGGACTGACCATCATGGGACAGCTGTGCCCATTCTGCTCAGTGGAACAACTAGGGTAGGGTAGAACTTGCTCAGAATTATTCCTTTTAGTAAGTAGTTGTTTATTCCTTCTCAGACATTATCCTTCTTTGGTCACCACCATGAAATCTGAGATTTACTTATTGTACATATGGTCCTGATGACTGTCTGTCTGCATGAAATTGCTTACTGTATATTAGCTGAGATGAAATTAATAGGTAAGAGAGCTTCCCAAAGAAGGATCAAAAGGATTGTGTTTGGGACATAATATTAGGAAAGCTCACAAGTAATTATAGGATCAATTGGAATAAAAAGTGGTATAACATGATAGTTATAATAAATTCTGTGGACGCAAAAATAAAATAATATCAAGTTGCAAGGCAATGAATAGCAGCTGAAATAAATCTTCAAGATGATAGAGCTGATGGATAGAAAAGGTGGCTGAGGCATTTCATTCAAAATTATATTGTCGGGCCGGAGGGTTAGCTCAGTGGTTCCAGCTCCTGCCTCGCAAGCACAAGGTCCTGAGTTCAATCCCCGGTAACCACATATAATGCTGGGTGTGGAGACTCGCGCCCACCAACAATCAACACCGCATACCACAATGCCGGACGTGGTGGCTCACGCCTGTAATCCCAGCACTCGGGAGGCAGAGACAGGAGGATTGCTGAGTTTGCGGCAGCTTGCCTGGGCACCATAGTGAGCTCAGGGCCAGCCTGAACTACAAAGCGAGACCCTGTCTCAGAAAGAAAAAAAAAATTATATTGTCAAAAAAATGAATATTAGGTTGAAATGTAACATGAAAACACTTTAAAAAGTGTTCTTTGTTGGCCACATAGGTGGTTTATTTTCAAGGATGACAAGTTAAAATAGAACAAATAATTTATATCAGTTGTAGACATCTTGTAAGTGGTTTTCTTAGATATTGGTCACTAAATATTATGTGGGTTTCATCTACTGAGGTTCATTCTAAGTCCTCATTGTTGATGCATTTGAGGGGATAACCCACATCTGCTGCAGCCTATGTGCTTGTGCCTCCCTGTTGTCTTTGCTCTACTCACAGTCTGTGCATATCACCTCAGAAAACCCAGGCCTTGAGAAGTGGACACTTTACAGACAACAAAGTGGATACTTTAAGACATGAAGGGGAGGAAAATTGTAGAACCAATAGGGGAGACTTGGCTGCCTTGTCACTGGGCAGAGATGCACATTCATGAAAGAAAACGCAGGGTCATCTGGAGCTTAGAGGGTAGAAACCAGATAACAGAAATGCCAGAAAAAGTGTGAAGCTTGAAACAAGCCAAAGTGGAGCCCTGTCTGTTGTGCCAAGCCCATTTGACAGACTCGGGCTTTCACACACATTTGCAACACAGCACTAGACCTTTCAATTCTTTCTTTAAGACATTTGCTTTAATAGATAACACAACTAACTTAAAAATGTTATAAGCAATTTGGGGAGAAAGCAAGACGCACAACACAAAATGCATTACTTGATGCAGTCTTTACAAATATTTTTCCTGACTTGCAAGGTTAATCAACTTTCCTTGCATACAGCCAAGCATCCTCTGCAAAGTTTTCAGTAAAATGTGCTAATTGGAGTCATCCAACCAACATAAACTCTTTTGTCCTGTATGAGCAGATGTGATAGCTTGAATTATGCAGGTGTCTTGTGCAGTGAACAGCTTTAGAAATGATGACACTCTTTAGAAGCCAGCTATTTAAAATGAACAAAATGGGGATATGCTCAGAAAAGAAAATGCAAGATCACTTTGCTGAGCCAATGAAGATTAAATAGGGAAGCATGAAACATTCCACACAACTAGTATTTCTGGTATTTGGCAGTTCTCTAAGCATGCTATTTTGTTCAATAAGAAGCTCAAAAGACCAAATTCAGCTAGAAAGAAATGTCATATCTACCTTTGTAACAATGAGTTTATACAATCTGGACAAGACTTGTCTATTGTGAGAATGGAGATTTTCAAAGGAATGTTTGAAGAACCAGAAGGAAATTCTACATATAAACACTCATTAAACATTTCCACATATAGAACATTTTCTTCCTTAGAGCTTACATAACCAAGCTCCATGTGAAGACAGTAGCCAATAAGTAAAGGATGGAGCAAAGGAGTGAAGAACCACAAATAATAGGCACAGATTGTTGAGGACAAGATTATGGTATGAAATGGGTCTTTCTTTTTGAAATCACCCAGTCTCCTCTTCTCTCACCACACTTAAAATGTTTTTGGACTTGCACTTGAAATATCTTTTTAACATTGTCCAAAAGTTAAAAAGCTTTCTTCGACAGTAAGAATCATGGCCTGCCTTCTCTATGTGGCTTTAGAAACTTTGCTAAGATATTCCACAAAGGTAGTCATTACACTACTAACATGCTAATTAAATTCACAAATGCTCTACCACTGAGGCAGGGCTGTGTCCTGATAAACTAAATGTAGACTGAAAGTATCTATTTTTGCTTCATGATGGAATGGCTCATTGCAGCCGGATCTTTCAGCTGGTCCTTGGTATCATGAGAGAGAATAATACTGTACATTGGGGGATTGAGGAAAGATTAAAGTTCAAAACTCAAAGTATGGTTTCTACTCAATATATATAACTTTTCTACCATAATAAAGAAAAATAATAATAATTAAAACTATCATTAAATTGGAGAGAGTCTGTTGCTTTGTTTATCCATCTCATCCAAATGTTGGAACATCATGAACTAGAATAACTTTGAATAAGGTGGAGAACATTGATTTATTCCCCAAGTAAATTTTATATTACTGATTAAATATGAATGAAGTTCACATTAAATTAAACATTTCCAGCAAAGTTTGTTAAGTAGTATCCTTAAGAAGACTTAACTTTGTTTTCCCAAGTGTCACAACAAATGGGCCCTTCATCTGTTTTAAATTTTATCTTGAAAAATGCTAAGTGAATTCAAATAAATCCTTTAGGAGGCACATGGACTGGAAGAAAACAAATGAGGTGATAAACAACTCCTTTGCAAATATAAATAATTTTATAAAATAATTTTGAAAGACAGTTCATAATTTAGAATTATAAATTTTTATTGCTTTTGATCCTAAAAATATGTTTCTTTGTTCAAAACGTGGAAGCAGTCATTTATGGGATGGCATATAGTAGCAGATATTGTTTTATTTATACTCTATTTTCACTTTCATAACTCAGCAAAATTCACAGTTTAATTTCAGGTGTCTAACATTGTCCTTGCTTAAAAGACTTGCATCATTTCATAAAATCTTAATTTGAACTATATTGATGAGCCTTCTTTTTTGAGCCAGTTCCAATTTTGGAAACAAAAATCTAGGAGAATGATATGAAGCACATATGTAAATGTTTGGAAAACTGTCTCAACATCTTTTATAATGAAAGAATCAAAACTGTACACCACAATAATTTAATGGTTACACAATTTAAAGTGTGACTGTGTTCACAGAAAAGAACAGTTGGACAGGGCCTTATGCATCAAGTGTTGGGATTGTGCCTCATATAAGAGTATGGAAACTGGAGAGGTCTTCTGAAGCAGCGATTCCTCTTCACTGTAGCACTATGTGCAGGTATGGGTGTGTGGAGGGGCCTAGCATGTGGCAAGGTTGCCTCTGGAGGGATCTGTTCTTTCCTTTTCCCCTTTTCTTTCACTTCTTGCTGGAGCTAGGCTTCGTAATTTCTTCCCCGGGAGGATTTGGTAAGGGGGGAAGCAGAAATGGTCTTCAAGTTGATGTCCTGGATGCAGACAGCAGAGGACTCTGGCGAGCAGGATTCCCAGAGCCAGGTGGGATAGGAGGCAGCCCCTCAGAGCACCCTGGGCCGGGCGGCAGGAAGATGAGCTCCCTGGGCAAGATGGCTGTCTCCTTCTTGTGGCGTGTGGGGAACAGGGCTCTCAGCCTGTAACACACATTACACATCCTGACTTTTGTGGGGCTCAGAATTCTGTTGAGACAGTGCAGGTGAGGAGGCTATAGGAATAGAGACAATTCATCGTTCTCAGTAAGGGTCCAGGGTCAGTTTGCTTTCAAATGAACTACATTCTCAGCTTTTTAATTTTTTTCTTTTTTATTATGAGACAGGATCTTATACTGAGAAGAAAGCAAGATGCAGATTAATAAATCTGCTCTCACACGCACATGCATACATGTGCACATACATATAAACACATTGCACAGGCATATGGACACATGAACACATATCCATCTACAATCAATCTATGAATACATCTTCCACATTAACAAATACACATATACACACAGGTGCAACAAGGCCAAATATGCACAGAACAAGTAACATATAAGTATAATACATGTATACACATATGACAAAAACGTTTATTTACACGCTCAGTATTTGTGGACTATTTTGAACTTATGAGAATGTTATCAGCAATTACTTGTGAAACAGAACAAAAAAGAGAATTTACTTCATTTCAGAAATCCTTAGATTTGTTTTATAGTATATTTGTCAAAATTTTATAATTTCCTAGACTAGTTCATAAGTTAAAGCAATGTAAGAAAGTCATTTTTCTATTTCATGTTACATCAAAATGTGGGGCTAAAATGTATGTTTATAGACAATTTTAGAACTAGTTCTTTCCTTCTTGATTATTTACAGATAAATATGGGATTATTCACAAAATGTAAATCTAGTCTATTATTGTTATTTGGAATATGCTCCCCTTGAGCTTTAGGAAAACTATGACTTTTGGAAAAGTTTATGAAATTTTTATTTAGAAAATACAATTAGAAAAATTATCGTATAATAAAATGTGGAAATATTCCTTTTCTTTTTCTGCTTTCCTCCTTTTCCACAAAATATTGGTGGAAAACATTATTTTTCTTATAGTTGTTGAATTTCATCATCATACTTGGGTTTATAAATTGGCTCTTTCTGCCCTCTGCTGCTTGCTCTTTAAAATGCAGACAAAAGTGGAGAAAATGTTGGCCACCTGGTAGCCCAGACCTCTGAATCCCAATCTGAGTTTCAGGTAATCGCACCCTGAATAATGATCACCCTTAATTTTCTCATTGTAAGTTTTTTTAACATGATCATGACATTTAATTATACAATCTCAAGTATATCTCTTGACAGTTTGGCTAAATAGTAAACTATCAAAAGCTACAGTGAATTTCTGTGAAACCTTTACATATGGGGTATAACCTTAGGCCTTATAAATGCCACAGAAAGGGTGTAAAACAAGTAAAAACAAATACTTTTAATTGCATGTACTGTTTCTATTAAGAAAATCCTTTAAGCATTTTAATTTTTATTCTCATAACTACCTTAAACATGGCATGGAGTATATATTCTATTATTATTCCAATATTACAAGAAATAGTGACATGGAAGAAAGTTGAAAAGCTTTAGCAAATGGAAACCCAGGAGACAAAACATTCTGAGATTGTGCCTAAACATTTGTTTTCTTAAAAACTCCATATAGTGTATAATACGCATTGGCTCTAACCTGTTAAACTTAAGTAAATTGGCAGCATGTAGCTTATAAAATGTCACAACATAAATACTTTTTATTTAGAGCAACACTTGATGATATTCTTGCACATTATAAGTATATGAACTGCCAAGGCCTGGGTTCTTCTATTGATTTCAAGAATTAGGCATGGCCGGGCGTGGTGGCTCATGCCTGTAATCCCAGCACTTGGGAGGCAGAGACAGGAGGATTGCTGAGTT
>PVIC010016627.1:0-33685 GCA_004025085.1 Thryonomys swinderianus | reverse complement strand
TGAAAATTTAAAAACATCCACATAAGAGAAAACAAAGCAATGCACTAAAATCATGTTATATTTATAATATTGTTTTCTGAGATGAGGCAAACTCTGTATGTTTTAGTTGTGCCATGAGGAAGAGGAAAGTGAGACCTGTCGGCAGCTCCACAATGAAAGAAAAGACAGAGTTGAGTACAGAGTGCAAGGTACTGTGCCTGATCCACTCCAGAGATAAAAATCAAGGCCAGTCTTAGGACCCTGCATCTTCCCTGGACACCACACTGGCACATGAAGTCACTCAGACACACAAATTTAAATATCACTTGGTTTCTTTTATGTGACAAACCCAAAATATAAAGAGAGAGCAAAATAAAATAGGAAGTCTGGAGAGCTTTCTCAATTGAGAATGGGAACAAGAGGTGAAGGAAGGAAAGCTAGGAGAGAAAAGGGATGAAAAAAATAATTGAAAAAACATAAATACAGCTTTTGCAAATGGTAAGGGGAACAACAGTTAAAGGGAGCAGGGGGGGTGGGAGGTGAAGTGTACAAAAAAAGAATTAAAATGCATTACGCACATGTACAAACTCCCCTGCAAGAAACATTTTTCAGAATTCTGGTTAGTATTTGTTTTATTAATTATATAATGTTTAACAAATCACTGTAGAGTTGGGTCATTGTGATTTCAGTGATTCCATTTTCTCAACTGAAATGTACAATTTGTAACTGAAAATAGGACATGCTTTGTGCTCCACTATAAAATGAATATAATTTTTAAAATTAAAAAGTTTTACCATGAACTGAGTGAGATAATAAAAACATCAACTGTTACGTCTTTGCCTAAAAGTGAAATGGGCCGGGGATGTAACTCAATGGTAGAACACTTTCCTAGCATGTGAGAGGTCCTGGGTTCAACCCTTAGTGTAGACTGAGAGACAAGTATATCTGGTAGAGCTCACAAAATTGAAAGACAAAAAGAAATATGTGGACACTATTCACCATTTTGAACCTCTGAGACGTTAATGGGAAGGTTTTTGAGTATTTAGCTATCCTTCGCTAGCAGTTGATCTTGACTGGTTTACAAATAACGCCATTACTTACTGAAGAACTGAAAGGATCAATGTGCTGACCATAGAGGGCAGACTAGCTTCAGAGTAGAGAATCTCTGTCTTCTTCCCATTATCAATACAAGTAACATGAGCACAGACTTACTCCCGAGGCCATGCTTCCATTGAATGGTGATTATTATAATTCTGCAGCCCTTTTCAAAAACTTTGCATGTATTAGCCTACCCAACCTTCAAGGGAAACTCTAGAGACTAGGCAGTTTAGAAGCTCATAAGACTTCTACAGATGAGATGGAGGCTAAAGGAGCAAAAGTGCAAAAATCACTTATGCTCACGTGGACCAATCACAAATACCCACCCTTTTCCTATTAAGAAAGCCGGTTCCTCTCTCCAGCTGCTTACCTGATTGGCCGATTCTCCTTACTGTCAAAGAGTGAGAAGATGACCTCGAGCTCCTCTCCCAGGTTGGAGCACATGAGGCTCTTCATCTGGATGAAGAGGTGGTGGCTGCTGGCCTGCACCGGCGTGTCTTTCTTCCTGTGTCGATGCTCCATCTGCATGATACGCCCAACCCGAGCGAAAGCACACTCAGTAAGGACTGAAGAAAACAATTGCACCCAACAAAATAAGAGACCTATGTGTGATGATGATGGTCTTGACTAAAATTTTTTCACTCTCCATTTGATATCCAAGTTTCAATTTTCCTTCTAACTCCTAAAATAAAAAACTATGAAAATTATAGATTATCCAGAAATACTGCTTTAAGACTTTAAAAATATTAATGCTATAATGCTACCAACTCATGGAGTAGGTATAGAAAGAAGTTCAAATGATTCTGTTGCTTCCTATCAATTCCCAGAATGAGAATAAATCAGTCATCTTTTTAAAAAGACGATATTTTACTGATTATTCCACTGATGGTAGCTGAACAATGTAGCAATGTTGTTTCATTTCTCATAATTAAAAGTTCTTTTGAAAATTACACTAAATTGCAAAATTGTCATGGTTTTCAAAGACAGGCTATAATGAATGATACTCTGTCACTAAAGCAAGAAAATATACAGTTTGCTGTGGTGGTATAGGCAGGCAGCTCCAGAAAAGCCAGGAAGGATTTAAAAGGAGAAAAATGCCTATCTGTATATTCAGTGCAGTTAACTGAGGCTAGACTGGGCTGGGAAACCAGGGAAGAGAACTTGCTCAGGTTGAAGTAGGAGAAGAATCACCTTTGGACCCAGGAGTTAGGAGGAGAACATAGAAAAAGTTGTTCATCCAGTTCATTTAGTATCTGTTAATCATCTAGTGTGTGCCAAGCACTGGGAGTGCGATGATTAGAAAAATGAGGGCCACCCATGGTATCAGGAGGAGTGGACATCAGTGAAATTCTCATTCACCCCTCAAAACACACATATAGCGTGGTGGGAGAGAAGACCTATCCTATCTGGAGAGTCTCGAAGGGCGTTCTGATTTCAGTTCAAGAAGGCTTCCTGTCACCGAGAAGAGGGAGCAGGAATTAAGACTTCTCCACACTGCTGGCAGTGACTAGGTTGTTTCTCCCTTAATTCTTCAGCGACTGATATTATGAGATTTTCATAAAATACAGTAAAAATATCATGCCAATGTCAAAATGTTATACTTGTCACTTGTACCCTGAGCCCAGTTCCCAAGGTTCACAGTGCATCCAGCTGAGACCACACTCTGAGCGGCAGTGATTCAGAAGAAGAAGAGCAGACGGTGGCAGGGAGTCAACGGAACAGGGGCTCAGGAAGCCCAGGATTCCCACTTCTGTATCACACATTACAAGGAAATCACCTGGCTGCAATCATTTAACAGTTAAAATAATTCAGGGGTTTTAACTTCACGGTAATAGAGCCTTTGTTGGGGATTAATATTCATAACCCTGTGTCATTAGCCCTCTTTTTAATTTCTAAGTAGAGCTTAACAACTACTGAATGACCATATTTTTAAGGTAAAATATATTTACAATTTACCATTATAAGTACAACAGCATTCAATCACCCAAATATTTCCATGCTTTTAGTTTTTATTTTGAACTACTTGAAAAGCCAAAGTTTAGCAGAATGTAATCAACCAAATGCACCTGTGATCACTGTACTCAACAGTTACACTGGGTATCTTTCTGTGAGTCTGAAGAGTAAGAACAATTTTTAAAAAGTAGAATGTTTTTAAAAAGTTCTCCACATTTTTAGAGAAAGTTTCCTGAAAAAAAAAAATTCTAACTGTAGAAAAGAATCACAATTCTGCCTTGTTTTCTATGACAGTTGATTTACTTGGTGTTTTAAAAATTATTTTACTATGGTAATAAAAAAGCACCATATATTCATAAAACTGCATTTCTTTATTTCACAAAGAAGCCTCCTTTTTTTCTCAGAATCTCAATCTTACTTTCTGGGTTCCTTCAGATGCTCAATGTGTGTGTATGAAAAAGGTTAACAGCATAAGATATTGAAGAAATGAATGCCCACTGCGGCCAGGGCTGCAGAAACAGATGTAAAAACCTCATGAAAAGAACTGACCTCAGGAGCTGTCTCCTCTTACTTCAAAAAGTGCAAGGTTTCCAGCATCAATCACATCACTCGCTTAAGAACCGACAGAAAAAATTAGCTCCAAGACTCATGCGAAGAATCCAATATATTGAGATCAGTGGTTCCCAACCTTGGCTGCACTTTATAGTCACCATGAGAGCTTTTAAAAAATCCTTATGCCCAGGTCCTATCCCAGAACAATTAAATGAGAATATCTAGGGGATGGGGGCACACAGAGTGGTGGTTTTAAAAGCTCCCCAGGTGACTCTCATGGGCAATGAGGGTTGAAAATCCCTAATCAAGATCATATGAACAGAGAGCCACAGCTCACGCAGAAAGAATGGATTGTTCCATCTTTTGAGTAACTGCCTGGGAACTGATGGTCTTTGCATGGAAGCTGTAATAAGCCTATGTGATTCTTCCCTTTGCACTTACAATGTGGGCCCTGGTGCCTGGCACACTAGCTATGAGACCTCCCATCCTCCTCCACCTACTCACCACTTGTCCAGGTCTGGGGTGGATTTGGGTTATGTAGGTTATGATTGCTTATCTCTTGGTAATTCATGACTCGGGAACTGCTAAAAATAGCTCTGTGAAAATATTACTGCATAACAATTAAAAAGATATGTTCACACTCCAAGAGCTATAATTTGGTAGCAAAAATCCATCCGAAAATGACTTATGGCTCCAAATGCATCTACTAGCTACTTACATGTGCTTATAGCTTAGCCAGTTTTTTAATCAGGAAAACAAATGTGTCCCAAAGATTTATTTTACTGACTTAAATTTTCAGTCGTCAGATAATGGATTCAATAGTAGATGAACTGTTTATACCAGGGTTCCTCAACCTAAGTACTACTAACAATTTGGGCTCAATATAATTTTATTGTGGGGCTGCCTTGGGCTTTGTAGGATCCTTCTCTGGCCTCTTCCGACCTCATCCCATTGTGATAGTCAAAAACTATTTTTGGACAATGTCAAATGTATCCAGAGGAGGGGTAACATGCCTTTCCAAAACTATTTTCCATTTGAGAATCACTAGTCTATCCCACAAAGCAAGGAGAATGTGATATGATGACACCATAAAAGGTTCCTGAGAAGATATTCCACAGGCCCAAATGCAGATCGTTAGTGTCCTTTCCTTATTACAGGCCCCACACCAGATGCTCTAAGTGGACATATGTTAACACGACAGGGTTTAGCACTTTTATTGCTTAGCTGAGCATAATTAGGTGTGAGAAAGATCTGCTAACAAGGTTGGCAAATGTCTAAACAAAGACATTTTCTCCCCTTTATGAGATATGAATTTAGTAAGATGTAGACACTTGTATTTTAAATATGACTCCGATAAGAAAAAAGTGAAGCATCCTCTGTTATTGTAGTCCTTGATCCAATATGCCAAACACACAGGGCTGGTGATGACATCCACGTCCAGCTGGTGAAGCCAATACAGGAATCATTGTCTTCTTACACAGAGGGAAAGCCCTGGCCTGCCGACAATCTGACTGCTGTGATGCTGTGAGGCCAGGACATAGACGGGAACTTCAAAAGAGAAGCTGCCTTAGAAGAGAAAACGTGTCCTTCCAAAGTTCATAAGCTCTTCGTTTTCCTTGAGCCTTTGCTTTAGAAACAGTACAATGTAACTGCTAATTAAGGAAAAATTAAGCTTTCATGTAAAATAATGTTTTATTTTCCTCATCTGAAAAATGATGACTTTGGCCTAGTATCTGAGCTACAAAACACCCAAGTCCCTCGTCTTCTCTTTCCCACCAATGGCAGACATGGCAAATCAGAGTCTAGATGAGATCCTAGATCTTACTGCCATTTGCACTCCAGGCAGCAGCTACCAATAAACCGCACTGGTTTAAGAGGTGAAATCAATTTGCCCAATATGTAACGTTAACTGAAAGGAAGAGAAGCCAAATTGCAGAAGAAAATTGAGAAGAAATCAACCTGGAGAAAATCAAATATACTGTGTAAGGCATTATTAGTTGCCTATCAAATATTTGACATCCTCTGCTGAATCAGGGAGTGTAGCCTATGTTCTGCAGCTGAGATGTATATGTGTTGCCGAAGTGAGCACTCGCAGCTGAGATGTATAGTGAGGGCTGATATACAAACAGCTTGGGTTAATTAGGTTAATGGAAGATCCATCTGCCTCTTGTTAGCTGTAGTGTGTACCCAGGGAAACATCCAGACTTCAGTTGTACTGACTTGTAACCAACTCTCCCTTGGGAACTGATTGAATTCTTAAGACATGGGACCACTGTAATAGTGAGTGTGCAGAATTTCCAGGAGTTCCTTCAAGTAGGTACATCAACAGACAGGAAATCGCCCTTCCGACTGATAGTATGGCTACTACTCTTGTAACTATGTTGTACTTTAATGGCGCACTCAGTAGTGGAAGCTGTGTGCTACAGACCAGAAGGCTAAGAGTTCAGCCCATGAAACCACAAATGAACTCTGAACTTTCTGATTTTAGTTTTTTGTTTGTTTTTGTTTTGAGACAGGGTCTCGCTTTGTAGTTCAGGCTGGCCCTGAGCTCACTATGTAGCCCAGGCAAGCCTCGAACTCAGCAATCCTCCTGCCTCTACCTCCCAAGTTCTAGGATTACAGGTGTGAGCCACCATGCCAGACCTAGATTTTTATTTTTTAAGAATTAAATTTCTATCATACCTAAGCTTCCTTTAATTCATTAAAAACATCCAACCCTAAATCTAAGACTTACTATATATGATAACAACTGTTCTTGGTACAGTGACTGTCACACACAGATGAAATAACAATGAGAAAGGATGGAAACTGATGGAATATTTAAGTGTTTCTGTTGACAAATATCTGCCCACAAAAGACACTTTACACATGGTTCTTATGTAATCATAACAAACATGAAAAGGTTTATTTCCACACTTAGTAGATGACGAAATTGAAGCTGAGAAATTCATTTATAAGTCTAAGATCACAGAGGTGGTAAAACCTGATCTAGCTGTTTGGGGTCAATCTATGGTCTGTTTCCAATGTCATCAACAAACTCAAAGACACTGTTTAATAAATCCAAATCCCCTGACAAGATTATTGTCTACATAACAGAGACAGCAGAAGACTGAGTGTACACACGGAAGAAGTTTAACAAAGAGAGGTCTAGAAACAAGAGAAAACTGAAAAACTGAAGGGGCTTAAAATGAAGAAATTTATTAAAAAGTAAGAAAATGCAATGTTCAATGGGTTAAATGAGTATAGAGATGTTATATTAGAAGATGGGACTGACAAAGAAGATACACAAATTGTTCTTGATATACAAGCTAAGAAGGAATGATGACTTTCAACTTTGTACACTATTGCTTTGTTCCTTCCCATCTGCCATTCAGCCTTAACTGTCTTCTCACCACATGCCACTCTCTGCTTAGCACGCAACAGGCAGCACCCTCCCAGGAAGTTCAGTGTGCGGTAAAGGGACCCTCCACGAAAAAACAGTGTACTCCACGAACATCATAAAATATGTATAGATGGGGCCGGAGGGTTAGCTCAGTGGTTCCGGCGTCTGCCTCACAAGTGCAAGGTCCTGAGTTCAATCCCCGGTAACCACATACAATGCTGGGCGTGGAGACTCACGCCCACCGGCAATCAATACCACATATCACAGGGCTGGACATGATGGCTCACGCCTGTACTCCCAGCACTCGGGAGGCAGAGACAGGAGGATTGCTGAGTTCGAGGCTTGCCTGGGCTCCACAGTGAGCTCAGAGCCAGCCTGAACTACAAAGCGAGACCCTGTCTCAAAAAAAAAAAAAATGTATAGATGATCTAGATTAATAGAAGAACCATGACAAATAGTAACTGTGTCTGGCTTCTCAAAATTCAACAGAGTCCTGTTAGACTTACAGATGCTTTTTACCCACATTCTTCACATATAGATAATGCTTTGGTAAGAATGCATCACTGTTCTCGTTATTCTGGCAGCCTGTGCTGCTGCCACAAATGATACCAGACCATCTAAACAGCAGTCTGTATTTCCCATAAGGATTCTTCCCAGGAACATTACAGTAAGATGCAACAGTAATGAGATCACAGTGACGGATGCTTACGGTGATATCCTTCCTGATCTTCTCTGATTTAGGATGAAGAAACCTTAGTACACATCAAAAAGTTACATACATTGCATGCAAATATCTAAGAATACAAGGCTGAATTCAAGGTAGACTAGGCCAGAACCCAGAACCTAAATGCCATGTACAAAATGCTGGACTTTAACCCGAAGATAAACAAAACACCAAAACAAAAGAAATCAAAGTTTCAAGTGCAGGGTGATGCTGTGATGAGTGATATGTTCAATTATCTTCCAATTATTCATGGAATTCAACACATAGGAATAGACTGGAGCCAGGGGTGAGTGTCAGAGTAGGGGCTGAGGACTAAAGAGTGGACTCAGTAGCTGGAGTTTCTACAGCATTGGGGCTGCAATGGCTACAGACCATTAGTTAGAATATTCCTCTGAAACACACAGGTACATATGACTTGAAGGCATTTCACTAGTCTAGGCGAAAAGTACCAAGATTTGCAAAAGAGCTTAAAACTGAATTTCCTGCTTAGTGCCCAGGACTTGACAGCCCAGGGAGAATATCATGTCACTCTGAGACGGTGAAAATGTCTTGGTCTGTAATCGGTGCATGGTAACCTCAGCTCCTAGTTCTCTTTACCATTTTCAATTTAACCTGGAACATCCTGTTCTTACAAAACTAAGCAGGTATGAAGAGTGCCATGGAAACTGAATCAGTGTTTCTTATACCTACCAATCGGTAAAGCTCAGTAATGCTGATGTCCTCTGGGTCCACCATTGCATACTCCTTCCTAGGTACCAGGTCCAACCCCAACTGTCTATAAAACAAATTGCAAAAGTTCAGGAGAAAAGTCACCCCTGTGGAACACAATGAAAATAATTACTTTTACAATACCACCTCGATTGTAGATATATCACCCACCATACTTCTCTCGCCCATTGCTCTACATTATACAACTTGTTACTACAGTTGGAGTAGAAAAGTCACTAGGCTGAACGTTGAGCATGCTTTGAGAAGCAAAAAATGCCAAAGACATGTACATCAAGGGGGCTGATTTGCACTCTCACTGGAAAGAAAGGTCCTGCCAAGGGGGCTTTGGCACTACCTCAGGGAGCCTTCAACACCTACACAGCATCACCAGAGAAACTCCCACCATGACTACATCGCAATTAGATCTAGAAATAGATTAGTTCTGTAAAGTGGAATTCAGAGAGGGAAGGTGGTTTTCTGGATCTGGCCTGGCACTAGAATAACCTGTTCAATGAGTCTTGGATGACTTACACTAGAGAACCTCACGCACAGCCAGTCCAGAATTAGACATTAAGAGAAACCCAGTAAAAGTAGAAAGCAGATATTAGAGCTGGACAACTAGAGGCCTGAGGTAGAAAAGTAGCTTAATCTCTTCTGTGAAGTATTGTTGGCTGACATGTAGCTTACTGGGCCAAGGTGATATCCCAAGGTTATATCCAACCACAAAGGGA
Source organism: Thryonomys swinderianus (assembly GCA_004025085.1). Lineage (NCBI taxonomy): Eukaryota > Metazoa > Chordata > Mammalia > Rodentia > Thryonomyidae > Thryonomys > Thryonomys swinderianus. The sequence continues at coordinate 24,558 of PVIC010016627.1, read as the reverse complement.
CCAAGCACAGTAACTGATTTAGGATGTCTTACTGAGGACAGAGAAATGCAACTGTCAGCTTGGTCTAGCCGGTTTTCCTCCGGTGACCCTAGAAACACTCTTCTTGAAGATATCCACTATTCAACACTGATACCAATGCCATATAACTATTCAACTCCATAACTATCCATAGTCATCCCAATGGCTTCACGATGTCTTTCTAATTCTCTGTCAACCAAAGCCAAAATCCCCTTGGTCTACCAGACAACCCTCGAATTACCACACTCCAGGTCTCACGCTCATTTCCCTTCTGGTCAGCACCCTAATACAGAAGCCTTCTGGCACTACACTTCCATTTACAGACACACTGATTCTTACTTCGGTATTAAAAAAAAAATCCTAAGATTCTATACACTTCTCCAAATCTCATTAAAGCTTCATAAATAAAATGTCTTAGTTTAGCACCTACTCCAAGTCAAGTCACCCTGAGAGATATTTGTTTTTAAAGTTAGAAGACTATCATTTCCTTGCGAGTAGGAGCTATCTCTCAGGTACCAAAACACTTTCTTCATTTTTCTAAATTATGTTACTATTTGAAAAATTCAAAGAAGTCATGCATCTATTCCTTTAGTTCAACTCTCTCATCACAAAGGCACAGTGATTTGTTTCCGAACTACCCAGGCCCTTCCCTGCTCTGCCTCCCCAGGGTGCTGGTAGAATCCGCTCTCATTCTCATTGCTGATGAAAGATTATCTAGCAAAGGAAAGAGAACATATAACCAAAAAAGGAATCATGGGGTTTTTTCTTCCCAAAGCTCCTTCTATTCAAATCTGCCCTACGCACATTCTGTGCTAGAAAGGTCTGACAGAGCACCTAAGTTACCTGACCATTTTCCCTTCTCCTTTTTATAAAAATTAAGTTTATTAGGGGCCAGGGATTTAGCTCAAGTGGTACTGCGCCTACTTTGGAAGCACAGGGGCCGGAGTTTGATCCCCGGTGCAGCAAAGAAAAACAAGTTTATCAGTACATTTTGGATATATGTTCTGATCATGTTCATCAAGGGGAATTTGTACCTGTACATGGTATATCTTGATTGTAATTTTTCCCCATCCCTTTGCCCTCCCTTTGGCTCCTCTTCCCCTTATTACAAAAGCCTTGTTTCCATTCTTTTTCTTCTAACACTCATCTGACTGGCGTGCAGACAGACCACCATGGGGTGGCTAGCAATTTATGAGAAGTTGGCATGAAATATGCCTTTCAAACAGGAGTAACAAGTATTGGCTGCCAATGGGTTCCTCCTTTGTAAATTTGATCTTGGAAATTCCAACAGCATCGGTCATGTGGCAAGAACAAGCTGTGTGAGGAGCAGCTGAGGACAGCACTGCAGGAGGGGAAAGCCCAGCACCAGAGGGCCTGGGGCTCTAGCACCTTCCTGGACCTTCAGGCCTGGGAGCGGGCGCTATGCAAATTCCTTTCTCCCCTAAAGCTTGACTTACCAACTTCTGAGTCCTACAGCCCCAGCTGTGTAGAAAGACTCTCACGTGTCTCCGTTTGGCTTTGTCGGTTCCTAGGTATAACCTTAGGATTCCCCAAACAATATTACAGGTTTCTTGACTCACAGAATATAATTGGAGCAAATTTTTTCAAAGAAAATGAAGAGATGAAGGAAGATCGGGAGAGACAAGACAGAGGAAGACTACACAGGATATGAAAATCCAGGAGCTGGTCAAGGGGAAAGGTTCAGATTTTATCATCAGCTCAGTCACTAAGCTATTTTGTGACACCAAGAAGAAATGATGAATGGACTCTCCCTCCCATATAATCTTGGCAGGAACTCAAAGGACATCATAGTCCTCTGTGAGAGACAGAAACATGTACTACTGCTTTAAATATGCCTGAGCATATCAATGAGAATACTATCACGGCTGACCCCATGAATGAACAAGATGGGTCATCTCCTCCTGCACCAAGCCTCCTCCATCCAGAGGACCTCTCTTCACCAGCGTGATATACACATCGAGACTGAACACATTCCTAATTTATGATCATCCACAAATGGATCTATAGCCAATAATTTTGCAGGACAACCTGATCTAACTCAGTAGGTAAGGAAATTACCTTGATTTGTTTTCCACTTGGCATTCTTCTATAAGAAAACATATTAAAGAATGCAGTATATATATAATTTTATGCTATACATTATTTTAAGATAAGCAGTCAATGAAATTCAAAGAAAGTAGACAAAGGATTCAGAAAATTCACAAATTTGATGATAATTTAAATACATTATACTGTTCATTTCCATGCATCAATGTTTTATCAACTTACCATAAATTAGCCATAGAACTACCCAAAGTTCTATAAGCTAGAGTTCGGCTCAAGTCAAAAAGTGACTCACGAGCCTGGAAATTTAGCTCAGTGGTTCCAGCAACTGCCTAGCAAGCGCAAGGTCCTGAGTTCAATCCCCCAAAACCACCTACAACAATGCTGGGTGTGGTGGCGTGAGCTACATAGTGAGCTCAGGGTCAGCCTGAACTACAAAGCGAGACCCTGTCTCAAAAAAAAAAAAAAGTGAATCATGATTCAGTTATAATTAATCATTTTCCTCCTTCCCTTCAGCCATTATCTTCCTTTCTTTAACTGAAAAGCATCATTTTCCTGCCTACTTTGTATTTCCCCATTGTTTTTGATAAGCTAACTTTACCCAACTTCATTCCTATTACAAATTTGCTTTTTTAAAATAAGCTCCATAATAATGATCAAGAACCAATCACAGTTCAGTGAAAATCCGGAAGTTTTTCAAAATAAGACAAACACATGGAATTCAGGCAGCGCAGAGCCCAACCGCAGGAGCCTTTCGAGCCTCCTCTCCCGGCTCTAAGCATGGCGTGGCCAGGGCAGGCTCGCCCCAGGCTGGCCAGCCTCACTCTCCAGGGGGCCCTGCGTTTCCACCCTTCCACCCGGGAGGCAAAATCACTCTGAACCCTCGAGGGCAGCTCACTCCTGTGGCAGACGAAGTCTTAACACTCAAAACATTTCAGGAACGTGTTTCTGGTCTTTGAAAATGTACAACTCCTAGTCCAGGGCTCTTGGGCCACTCTCCACTTCATTTGTTGTATTTCTTACCACGATGAACCTTCCAGAGATAAATACATCCTGCAAAACTATTCACTGTTTGTGTAAATGTGAATAGCATACCGTATTCAACAGGATACCAAAGTACTGCTAATGGGATGGAGGTTTAAAACACCTGTGGCACTTGACATCCTGGCAGGAATGAAACTGACTTCTGATAGAGAGATTTCCTATGGTTAGGGGAAGGAACATTCTACTTTCAAAGGGTTTTTTCCTAGATTCAGTAAGAGACAAATTTATGCCTGGTTCCTTTCTTGCTATATTTTCCTTTTCTGTCTAGTTCTTTTTCGTTGTTGCTCTAAGATCCCATGAAGATCCAAACAGCAAATGGTGGCCTGGGAAGAAGAAAAGCTGGACGCACCCAAGTTCTTAAGCAATCAAATTTATATTTTATGCAACAATAGGATCATAGTCAAAGTGGGCTAATTCTAAGTTTTCACTCTTTAATGAACATTTATGCTTAAGAGCAGTTTTGGTCAGAGTTTTCAGTGGTCACATTTATTACTTAAGTGCTTGGTTATTTTAAGTAAGTCCTCACACTTCTAAGAACAGCAGTTCTCTCCCAGCAGCTTCTCAAGGGGGCTCATCTACACGCACAGGATTCATGGCAGCAAGGACAAGGGGCCCCGAGGTGCACTGTGCTGAGACCCTGAGCACGAGCGCTAGCATCCCTCCCTCCCTCCCTCCCTGGATTACACTGGTGGCCTCCACCCCGGCATGGGAGAGGTGTGCGTCACAAGGAGACGAGCATGCCAAACCTGCACGACTGGACAACAGCACCGATTTGGGCAAGAAGCTGTAGCTACCAAGTCCCCGGGAACACTTCCGGTTCTGCGCGCACACCACCACCGCACGGAGGGCCCTAGACGGCCCCTGGCATCTCTGCACGCCCAGGCCCTAGACAGCCCCTGGCATCTCTGCACGCCCAGGCCCTAGACGGCCCCTGGCATCTCTACACGCCCAGGCCCTAGACGGCCCCTGGCATCTCTGCATGCCCAGGCCTACCGGACTCGCTCTGGGCCCCACCCCCCCGGTGAGCATCTACACGGGCCTCTGCGGGGAAACACGGGGGACCCTCGTGTCATTTCCGTGACGCCCCCGTGCTCCGGCTCACACCCACGGCCCTTCCGCCGCGCTCGCCCCGGGGGCCCCGGCCGTGGTCAGCACTCACTCGTTCCCCCAGTCCAGGCGAGCAGTGATGTGGCGCTTGACGTCCTTCATCCGGTCATGGGTAAGGTGGCCGACCAGCACCTGCCGCCGCAGATCCAGGATTTCATTCATGATGTGCCACAGCCGATGGAAGAGGTCACCTTCATTTCTCTGAGAAACACACAAATGTGGAGACCTGGCGTCAGTGCCCAAGCTGAGCTGAGGGGAACCAGAGAGGAGAAGGGGAGAGGGCAAGGCTGGCGAAGCTCTGCGTGGCTGTGGCGCTGCGGACCGACTCTCTATCGGGGGATTAAGTCTTCCCTCACTGTCCCCAAATGAGCTTACTGCTCTGCCTGCTTTCATCCAAGTTTAATATGCTTCTGGCTTGTCTGACAAGCCAAAGTCGCTCCTCAGACACCCCAATACACACAAGCATTCTCCGTTTCTCACTGCACCACACATTCCACACCCCCGTCTCTGTTCTTTGTGAAGAGCACCCCATTTCTGCCTAGTGTGCTTCCTTCTTTAGCTCAGTCCACATTCTGTTCTGCTGCAGGGCTCAGCCTGGCTCTCGTTTCCGTCGGCCGTCTACCCGAGAAATCTTCCCTGTGTCCTTTCCTCGCTTCTCTGAGCCATGTCTGCACAGAACTGGAGCCAGGGAAAGGCGAAATCCTGTTGTCCCATTACTTCTTGCATATCGGTCTTCATACTTTCTCAGCAGAGGCTGGTCCCACAGCGATGCAGATGGATTTTCACTGCTATTACGTGCTTGGTTTAGACCTTTCCTTCTTACTTTCTCAACAGTCATGAGATGCACTGTAATCTGCCCAGAAATTCAAGAAGCTCCATGGCCTGTGGAAGAAGATCACTTGAACCCTGGCTTTAAATTCTGTTCTTGCCATTCCCACTTCAGCTCCAAAGACTCTGAGTGTGCGTCTTGTCCTCTGTACCCCAGGCCAGTGACTCCTTCCTGCAAGGCTGTCGTGATGGCTGACATCGCCTGTCACCTCAGCTGGCCTGAGAGCTGCCTAGGGAATCAGGCGAGCCCCCTTCTGGGTGCCTCTGGGTGGACCTCGGTACTGCACAAGGTCCCCAGCCCTTCTGTTCCAGCACTGCTCCCCTGCTCTGCGTCCCAGCCACCGAGGACTAATGAGCTTTGTTCTACCATGCTTTCTGCCATGGTAGTTCTTCTCTGGAGCCCACCAGGAATGGGCTGAAATCTCTGAAGCCCTGAACCAAATCAAACGGATCTTACTTCAGTCTGGGGGTGTCACATACTGTGCCTCAGTAGCAGGAAGGCTGACCAGTAGGGTCACCTTATAGATCGGAGAGAACATATGAGAAGATGCCACGATTGCACACGGTAAGGAGCACAGCTCAGACCCAAATGACTTTTACCTGAATTCTAATTTTGCCACTTACTGGTTATAAACCTTTGGCACCATGCTTAACTTCTTTGTGCTTGTTTTCTAGTTTATAAAACAGGTATCACACTTGGTTCTGAGGATTAAAGAATTAGTATATGAAAACATCTGGTAACAATGAAATATCACGAGTTAGTAGTACAATCACTGTTTGGGCCTAATGTACAGTAAGATCTCCATAAAGAACTTTCTTTATTGAAACAAAAACACATATCTCTTACCCTGAAGAGATTAAGATAAACCTCATATAATTATTTCTTCCTCAGCCTTTTTAATCAGAAGCTGTGCTTTCACTTTTTACAAAATTTATGAGTAGAATTACAGGCACAGTGATACAAAAAAAACTGAGGCTATGATCCATCGAAAATCCTCTATGGCTACAAGCTACAAGAAAAAGTAGGTTCTTTGTGATGGGCAAAGAAACTTATTTGTAACAGTTTCTTATTTTATGATAGCATTGAATTTTTTTCTTTATCAATACTCAGTGTCTCGAGGAGTCTTTTGTGTTAACTGAATTCTCTATTGGTACAGAGTATATACAGCTCACGATCACACTTAACACTGGGAAATTTGTACCAGTATATGACAAAAAAATTCTTATCTTTACCCAAAGATAATTCTTATCTTTACCCATATCCCTACCCACCCTACAATCCTCCACCCCCTATATACATATGCTTTTTCTTTTTTTAATCATATTTATTCATTTCCCTCATTACTTTCCCCTACCCCTCAGAACTCATTTACATCTACAGGCTCTCATACCAGAGAAAAGATACAGTATTTACGTATCTGTGACCTATTTATTTCACTTATTAGTGCATTCTCAAGGTGTGTTCATTTGATATAAATCACTCAAATTTATCATTTTTTAAGGCAGAGTAATAATCCATTCTATTTTTTTTTAAACATCTGCTTTATTCAGTCTCCAGTTGATGGACATTTGGGTTATTTCCAAGATTTAGCTACCACAAACTGAGCTGCTATGAACATGGATGCACCTATGTCTCTACGATATGATTATTTTAATTCTTTTGAGTACATACCTAGCAGGGGAAGAGCAGGATCAAATGGACCCTTTAATCCTAGTTTTTGGAGGAATCCCCACACTGATCTCCACAATAGTTGTACCAGTCTACCATCCCACCAACAGTGGAGAAGAGTTCCTTCCTCCACAACCTCATCAGCATTTATTGCTGGTTAATTTCGCAATAGCAGTCATTCTTTGCAGAATGAGATGAAATCTTAGTGTTGTTTTCATCTGCATGTCTCGAATGACCAGTGATGTTGAACATTTCTTCATATGCTTCTTGGCTGCTTTGACTTCTGCCTCTGAGAAGTGCCTTCTCATTTTCAGTTGCCCATTTTTGAACTGGGTCTTTAAATTTGGAGGGACTGATTTTTTTTTAAGTTCTTTATATATTATAAATAGTAGTCCTTTGACAAACAGCTAGTAAATATTTTTTTTCCCATGTTGTTGGTTGTCTTTTAGCTGTGTCAGTGGTTTCTTTTGCTGTGCAGAAGCTTTTTAATAGGATAAGAGCCCATTTGTTGTTTCTTTCTGCTAGTTTCTCTATAGAGGTTTTGTTCATAAAGTCTCTCCCTAAGACAGTGTCCCCAAGAGTTTTACCCAACCTGTTTTGCAGCAAGTTTAGTGTTTCTGTTTTAACGTTTAGGTCTCTAATCCACTTTGACTTTAGTTTAGTACACGGTGAAGGAGATAGGTCTAGCTTTAGTTTTAAGCCCAGCTTTTCCAGCACCATTTGTTAAAGAGGTTGTCTCCTTTGTCAAAGATAAAGTAGCTTAGTATATCTGGAGTTGTGTTTTGGATCTTCTAATGTGTTCTACTGATCCTCAGGTCTGTTTCTTTGCCAGTACCACAGTTTTTATCACAGTAAGGTTTCAAACTGGGGATCATAATATCATCCACCATGTCCTTGTTGTTTAGAATTGCTTTTGCTATTCTAGGTCTCTTGTGGTTCCAGATGAATTTTTGGATTATTTCCTCTAGATCTGTGAAGTATGGCATTGGGATTTCAATTGGAATTGCATTAAATCTGTATAGTGAAGAATTTTCACATGCAGTCCAGGTCAGACAAATCTCCCAGAGAAACAACAAGCATTCTCCAGAATGCCATCCCTGATCCTCTGAGATATAAATACACTTGTTTGCCTGGCAACACCTAAGCACTTTACTGAGCCTATTATTTCTCTCTCTTTCCTTGTGTCCTGCACTTTCTTACAAGCCATTACAAGGGCACTGTAGTACTCGGGTATTAACCACTCCGTGTCTCTGACTTCCATTTGGTTCCAACCTCCCAACCACAGCAACTGTCTGCCAGTGGAAACCTTCCTTTACTGGTGTTACTTTTTGTCAATCTCAAAAGGTAGGCACTGCTTCAGCATATAGAAGAATAAGCATGGAAAATCAAAGGTCACATAAGAAAATCAGTGGTAGGAAGAAAAAGTTCACTAACTCAAACTACTAGACAAGAAAACCACAAAGAGAAGTCAAAAAGAGGAGCCAACACACACTTGAATGGACTCTAACCACAAGAAGGTCATATGCCTCTCTTAGGGAAGGATTCTTTAGCTGGCCCATAGGGTGGATTTGATTTTTCTATGTACCCTTTCTGATTTCAAGAGAAAGCTAAGAAGGGGACAGGAGTCTCATAAAAATAAAAGCAAGTGGGTCAAGTTCTTCTTTAGGGAAGAAAACCCAGAAGTGAAAGATCACTGCCAGGTTATAGCAAAACTTGGCTGCTATCAAACTTGCTTTGCATTGTAAGAAAAAAGTACATGACTGGACATCCGGTCATGGAAATTGGATTTGAAAAATTGCTATCTTTGAAAGCTATTAAATATTAATAGCTATTCAGAAATTTTTAACGTAGCAGAGTGAAAAGGTATGGTGTAATTTTAAAACATTTACACTAACAAAACACCTAGAAATTCCTTTGATATATCAGAAATGCAGCAAAAAGTTAACTGTATTTCACATTTTAGAGAATGAGTAAGTTTTTATTTACTTTAAGAGGATTCAGATGTAGGCTTTCTCACTTAGTGTGAGATTCTGGATAAATCATTCTTCATAAGATTTAAGAATAAAAATTACCTGGCAGAGCCCCAGAAACAGAGTTGTAAAACAGCTTAGAGCCTTCACCAAAGTATTTGGTAAAAGATGACAGCTATATTTCTCCTAAACTTTTTGGAGTAGTATTACTCATATTTTATTAAGTGATTTTTAAAGGGCACAATTTAGGTTCCTAACAAAGTTATTAAAAAGAGCAACTAGCATTTCTCAAGCATTTACCATGTACTTTCAGATGAAGTGCTTGACATATATAATCAATCTCACATACATCTTTCAGTGAAGAAGGTAAGTGCTTTGAAACTATTGGAAGAGAAGAACATGGCCAACACCCTAAATACACGCCAACTGAATGAACTTCCACTCAACACTTTGCACAGAAGTGTTTACAGCAGGAAAAGGGAAATCACAGGGACCAGCCTCATTCCTAACTCTTTCAGTTAAACTTTACATTTGCTCCTCAGGTAACTAACTACATTCTCATAAGCAGGGAAACTCTGAGATTATGCACCCCCTTTCCCATTACTCAGGACACTGGGAGAAGAAGAGCTTATTTTTATTAGAGTTCATAGCACATAGATTCTTCAAGCCAAGCAAGTCTATCCCCAAAATAGATGCTTACAACCTCAAAAGCAGGTAAAAATAGCTACATAAGATAGTAAAAAAGGAATTCAACTTTATTTCCCACTAGTCACTACATGAAAGTTTCAGGTGTTTTGCTCAACTAAAGGGCAACATTTACACTATCATTATTTTTAGAACTCTCATGTGTTAGCATTTCGGATGTAGTATAGTCTATTTCACATATTTCACAGCTTTTATCTCCACGTTAGTGTCATGCACTATGTTACATTTAATGAAGTAATACTCAGATTTTATGCCATTTGCAACATAATTTTTTTTTTTTTGAGACAGGGTCTTGCTTTGTAGTTCAGGCTGGCCCTGAGCTCACTATGTAGCCCAGGCAAGCCTCGAACTCAGCAATCCTCCTGCCTCTGCCTCCCGAGTGCTGGGATTATAGGTGTGAGCCACCATGACCGGCACTGTGGTATGTAGTATTGATTGCTGATGGGCATGAGTCACCACACCCAGCATTATATGTGGTTACCTGGGATCGAATTCAGGACCTTGCACTTGAGAGGCAGGCACTGGAACCACTGAGCTAAATCTCCAGCCCTACAACATAATTTTTTAAAAGGAGCTAAAAGGGAGACTGCATTTCCACAGTATTGTCCCGGGACAGTCTTTGGGTTAGTAACTTTGATTTTGTGTTTACAAAGACTACACTAGGGCAATACATTTAAGATCTAAGATTGTTCTGTAGATTTGTCTCGTGTGTCCCAAGCCACCAACTCCAGGGAGGTATGGCCAGAGAACTCCAATACCAAAGGGTTTCTACTGCCAGTGTTTTAAGATTATCTTCACCCAATGAAATATCCTATTGCACGTTAGAAATAAGAATACAAACTGTCATTCTGTGCTAATGACCCCCACTAATTTGGATTTTCTTTTTGATGGGCTGTTTCAAATCAGTTTGTCAGGATAAATATATCTTTGTATTCTCAAGAGAGCCTTTCCAGTGATTAAGCTGTCCTACAAATTTCTTTGACAATGAAAGAAAAAAATCACATCTGTCTTCCTTAAAATATCACCCACAGACTTGTGCATACACAATGGTTCTGATGAATATGGGGCACCACATTTGAACTCTGAACCCCAGCTCAGATACTTTCTAGGGACAGAGGCCCCTTTTCTGAGGTTTTGCTTCTAGAAGTCTCAGTTTCCCTTAGTCAACTCAGTTTTGAAATATGGAAAATTAGAAAAATAAACAACTTGTAAGATTTAAATAATTTGCATTATACCATGTTATTAAAATAAAGTTCAATTGTTTAATCATATTGCTATTCTCTTGATGTGCTTAATTTATGTTAAACTTTGTCATGGGTATGCTTACTTAGGGCTCTGGACTACTCACAGTTTGAAGGTCCACAGAGGTCTGGCTATGTGGCCCTTACAGTAAGGTAGGACCACAGAACTTGGTCTATTTCAAGTATTTCACTTACTCGCTTTTCTCATCTATAACCTGGAGTTGACCACAGCTAGTACTATCTTGAGTGGTTGTAAGGACTGAGATTCTGTATGTAGTCTACCTCTATGGGATTTGCCTGATAACAAATGCATGTGCCATTTAATCTTAATTGTTAACCTGACTGGGGCTACTCTATTCACCAGTGAACTTAACTTCTTATGTTTACAGCTGAATGTACTATTGGGAGAGGGGGTCCTGACAGAGGCACCTCCGGGGACATGGCTTTGGGAGAATCCATTTCTTGCTGGCGCTCTTCCCCTGTGCTCTGCTTCTCAGCTAGCGTGAACTGAGGAGCGTTGCTCCGCCACACTCTCCTGCCATGATTATTTCTGTCCTAGAGCCACCTAACCATGGACCGAATGCGCTGAAACTATGAGTCAAATTAGACCACAAATTCTTTAAATCTGGGGTGTCCTAGCAACAGGAACATTGACCAATCAAGTGCTCAGTAATGTAATTACTCATAAGTAAATAAATATACATATACCTATAAAAGATATTTTTTAAGAAACATTAATTTCTTCAATAAATTTAGACTATTCTCATTCATTTTCACTAATCAGTGGCCATTTAGAGTGTATTTTAATTAAATAGCTAAGATATGATAAAATTACAAGTAAGTTATATTAAATATGTTTTGTACTAAAAGTGAAAATTTTTCATAAAGTTTAAAACTAGGTCTATATAAGCAATCCTATTTGGCTAAATGTCAGGAAAATTACCTTTTACCTTCATTCGTAAAATAATATTCAGAAAAATAATGTATAAAACCCATGTTCAGTGAACACCAAGAATATAACAAGAATGCTTCTCACCAAGATTTTTATCCCTGATTCCCCAAAGAGTACTAGTAAATTATAGCAGGTGCTCAAATTCTCATCAATTCATTGTCAGATATTTCTTAGGATAATTCTCACCAGGGATGTAGCTCGGGGGCACCATGCCTGCCTGGTAAGCACAAGGTCCTGAGTTCAATTCCTAGTAACAAGAAAAACAGCCCAAGTGTCTGCATAGAAAATTATACCATTAAAAAGTTACCTACCACATAGAGCTGCTTCCACATGGTTCCCCAGTCCCTTAATGTGGATGTCATTTCTGTGATAACGGAGTCTTCAGTAGGAATAACCATTTCAAATTGTCTGGGAAATTAAAAGAGAAAAAGCATTTTTACAAATACAATAAAAAACTATTTGTGTGAGTGTGTGCATGTTTTTAACATTCTAAAAGGCAAACAAGGAAGGAGAGGTGTGCAGCTATTTTAGGTTCTGAAGACAATAAGCAAGATTTGATCCGGAGCTGGAGGAAGGGATGCTATGTGTGATGGTGGGATAATGTCCGGGGGACCAGCCCCGTCATCCAGATCAACTATGCACAGCATTGTGGAGTCAGAACAACACGAGAGTTCTGCTCTAGTGACAGCTTGACCACCAAAGAGCAACTCTTTTAACCTTTCCAGACCCAAAGGCCCTCATCTGTAAAATGAAGTCACCAGATGACATGAGCTCCGAGGTGACTTTTGCTTTCAAGTGCTATGACTGCAGGACTCAAAGGAAGTAAAAGAAAACCTGTTCAGCCATCGGGATAATGCTGTGAACGTTCAAACTAACTAGACACTAAGTGAGATACTGAACATTCACTTGGGCTCATGAACCCTTCATGTATCTCATCTGTGAAAAGGGCCATGAAAAATCATTAGTATTATTAGTGATATCATGCAACCCACAGAGTATTTAAAGGTTTAAGACATTACAGATATTCGAATATCTACTCCAAAATATTCCTGTGTTTCAGGTAATATGGTCTTACTGTTTCAACTCTAAAAGTAAGAAATTATACCTGGAACTTATTCCTACTATTGTTTAGAGGGGTCTATAAAGTTGAGAAGAAACACATGGAGACAAGGTAAAAAAAGAGGAAGATTTTATTCGCCTCTGATAGCCTCCTTTTGACATATAATGATCTCCGTCAATAGTTTTTTTAAAATTCTTTTTGGATTTGTGTAGGTGGGTAGTTAAGTAGCTATCACTACCATTCCACCTCAAAAGAATGCTATCAGCTATATTTATAGAGACTGTCTCTTTATTTCAGTAATTTCTTCTCAAGGACAACATCTAATATGTAAAAGCTAACAGTCCACTAGACACCAAACCAGGCAGTCTCAATGAACAGGGAAAATTACTTCTTCACATGAGGCTAATAACTCCTCCCTAGTTCCTTTGTGATGTTATATCCAAACAAAGTATAACTGTCTTTTGTAAAATCTTCTTACAGAAGTATGCGAACTAAAATCTTGGTTCTGTCACCAGAAGAGCTCCATCTCATTTATATTTCTGCTAAGATACCTGCCCCAAGGATATTTCTCTTCTTTCTAGAGATTAATACAGCTAAAACTATAAAATGAAGATTTAGAAGTAAAAGTAAATAGTAATATATGAACTCTAACAGATACAGAACCTTTTATTGAGTCTACCTCTGACATTTCCCAGTGGCAGCACATTTACTTTACTCTGGAAGCAGCTATTGCACTTTAAATGATGAATGCTCGGAGACAGAGATTATTAGATGATCCATTCCACCTCAAGCAGAGAACAGTGAATTTACAGGAAAACTTGACATGCTGCTCAACATCTTCAAAGTGCCACTATTTCAGCAAGAACTGAACAGTATAGGAGTGGCCTCAATATTCACAAAATGAATTTAATTTAAGGACCCACATCAATTCCATGTTGCTCTGAATGTCCAGGCAAAAATATACAAACAGTCTGATCTGTGGGAAGCTGATTTGGGGATTGTCCAAATAATATGTAAATTTTTAAGCCAAACTTGTCATTTTTAGCCAAGGCAGCTATTTTCTATTAATCATACAGAAACGAAAACTATTGCCCGAATAGTCTGTCATAAGTGAGTAATTGTCCTGCTCAATTACTCCAGGGTATACTCTGCAGCATCTTTAAAGTAGACAGTCATTGTGTTGTTACAAGTCCACATAACATAAAATTGCTAATATCAAAAATCCAAAGAGGGTCCTCTCTGGGAAAACAAGTATCTGGCAATACATGGTCTCAAATGTTTGCAGGTCCAAGTTTTCTTCCAATAACAGTCCCAGCAACTTAGATCTGGGCCAATGCCAGAAAATATTTTTCAGAAAATAAAAGTTTGATGTAGAGCTCTTCCTTTGTAAAATGCTTGTCAAATCTGGTGTCAGGCAAAGACCCCATAAACAAGTCTTGAATTTATACAACCAGATTTGGAGACACCCTTCATTGGAGCTCATGGAAGAGAACCAGAACTACATTGCAGTCTAAAAAAAGAAAAAAGAAAAGGATGACAGAGGAAAAAGAAGGTACTCATTTTAAACTATGTCCCATTCCAGCTGAGTCTGAAGGGTGGAGTTGAACATCCCTTTTGCAATCTGTCTGTCCCTCCCTTAGTCGGAGTGCACGACAGGGCTTGGGGGCACGATGGCTCCGCAGATGTGAGGGGGGTTGAGGACGGTTGCGGGTACAGGTTGCCCAGGCAGAGAGGGCTGCAAGGGCTTGCTCACACTTTAAGGGACAAGGCAGAACCTGCAGTGTTCACATTGCTGAGCCCCGGGCAAAGAGATAAAACAATCAGCACTGGCTAAAGTGATCTCTGAGTTGCCCTCTAGTTTACTTGAGGGTGGCTGGAGAGAATCAGAACTAACTGGGACGACTCCAGAAGTTTAAATTAAAAAAAAAAATTACAGTAAAAGATACATTGCCACTGGGCGTGGTGGCTCATGCCCGTAATCCCAGTACTCAGGAGGCAAAGGCAGGAGGACTGCTGGGTTTGAGGCTTGCCTGGGCTACACTGTGAGCTCAGGGCCAGGCTGAACTACAAAGCGAGACCCTGTCTCAACAGCAACAACAAAGAGACACATTGCCACTAATTCTCAAAACAGTCCGGATGGGTTTCAAACACACTTTTCTTGCAGCTTTCTCAAGCAGTTCTAGAAGTCCTCTTCTGTGCACCTCTTAGTTGTGTGGTCTTGGCTGCCTTGATATAATGAACTCATTCAAATGTTTACCTTCTGTGGTGCCTTTGACTTCGGGGAAGAGTGACAACGAAAAATCCAGGAAGAAGTAGTTGAGCACACACTAACATCTCTGTACCCCTTCGCTTCCAGGACATCACCTTGTTCTATGGCTTGTGTTTAGATGTCCCCCCAAGTCTCCTGCAAATGAGGTGGGACTTTCTTTTTCAGAGGTGGCTGGATCTGGAATGTGTGAGGTCAGGATTAAAGGTGTGGGATTACTAAACCAGTACACCTGAGTGATTGGTTTGGACTACCCTAATCCTGGGAGTCTGGATGGGATAAAAGGGAGAGAAAGATGCCGGTCAGGGCCCCTTGTAGATTTTGCTACCACAGGGCACCATGAACTGTTTCTCCTCTGACACGCCATGCCACGCGCTACTCTGCCTTGGATCCAACTGTGAGCTAAAACAAACCTTTCCTCCTTTGAGTGCCACATACTTTGTCTCAGCAATGAGAGAAAAGTAACTAAGATAACCTGTAAAGATGGTGCAAGACGTGAGAAAAGAATCTTTGTCACACTGGCATCAAGTGTTTTTGTCTATCTTACGGCGAATGATCTGTTCGTGTTAACTACTTCAACAGGCAAGCCCTCGCCCATATCCAGCAGTGTCTTATTTGAATGAGGTTATCCTGAGAGGTGCTACCAATCATTTTAGAAATAGGTGAGGAAAAAAATTAAGCAATAAGTCATCCTAAGAGGTCAATGAGCTCACATGAACAAGCGGACTGTCTAAAGCACAATAGTGGCTTTATGAAGTATTCCCCGAGATGGTCACTTGGAAAACATCAGATGTGGCTTCTTACAATCAGCAGGAAATTGAGGAAATTCCTGGGTTTTGAGGGAATATGACTCAGCATTTTATGGGCCTCACTGCTGGGCTTTTCTACACAGCAGGAAACCTAAGGAACCAGCTCTTCCTGCTTAACTGCAGCTCTGCCTGATGCATAGGCAGTGAGACCCCTCGCGCCCTGGGCACTGCCGCTGTCCAGCACAGGCAGATGGGAGAGTTCTCCCTCAGCTGCTTTGCTCAGTACATTTCCACCGAACAATGCAGACAATGGCATGGTCTTCACAGTTCATTTTTCAAAACAGTTACGAAGCCTCTCAAACTCCAAAATAGGTAATGGTTCTGTGGGAACTGCCTAGTATTTAAAAAACTCATTTCTTACCCTTTGTTCTTTACACAGGCATTTTTCAAGTGAACGTAGCTGGAAGGAAATATACCCTGGAAGAGAAAAGATGAAGGTTACGGAGCTGAGTCTGGAGGCGAGGTGGGTTCAGCAGCCCTGTGGCAAAGCACGTCACACAAGCAGGACAGCGAGGGAGCAGCGCTGACACCGACCCCACCACAGCGCGGGGCGAAAACCGACTCTGCCTGGGAGCTTCTCCTCTTATCTACCACCGACTCCTCTGCAGTCTGAGACTCTCTGAAAGCAGCATCAGTGAAAAAGTTCAGCCTCATTCTACAAGTACATTCTTTATAAAATAAAATTTAAAGATTAAGCAAGTCCACATAAAAATTTAAAGAATTTTTAAAGACTGCATAGTTTTAAAAGACAGATTTTTTTGTCTTTTGTTTAAATTATTCTTTTCCATCTCCAAATACTCACGATTCTATTTGAATATATACTTTTAAAAAAAAACCCAGTGAATTTAGAGACACTAATCTGTATTGTATGTGTCACAGAGATCTTTGATGACAACACAGCAGCAATTAATCACTATGTTACCACTGTGATGGAACAAAAAGTAAACAAAAGAAGCCATGCTAGCTTGAAGCTTCACACTGCGGGAAAACAATAGGGTAAGAAAATTGCTCTCTTTTGTTCTAAATGGGACACTGAAAGAAACAGTGCCAACAAAAACAGCATCAATTTTATTTTCTATTAAGTGACAATATCCTGATGAATTCCTGATGTATAATCAAATGACAAACTCAATTAAATATTTATAAAAACAAATGTCATCTGAACATGTTATTGCTATTGTGTATCCAAATAGAAAGTAAAATTTAACGAGAAAACTTCTATGTATTCAATAGTAGTAAACACAGATAAACATTTTCCTTATGAAATCCTTTCTTGTAAAATTTTAAAATTTTCTCAATATGTTAAAAATAACACGTAGCTATAATTAAAGAACTTGATGCCTGTAAAGTGAGTGTAGTAAGAGAGAAATTTAATATATTTTTTCTCATGGTCTTGATAGTTAAATACTAAATCTGTATGCCTTGCAGATGTCCCCCAAAAAGAGTTTAAGTGACAGCCAACATTAAAATTTGAATACACTTCTGTCCCTTACACTCTTCTTTAGGCTGATCTAAAATAACGAGGTAATTAAACATCATTGAATGTTCTGGCAAAACTATACCTAAGCAAAAACACAAGTAAAAAAGTTAATATATAGTATTTTAAGAATGATGAATAACAGTTCCTTATCTACAATTTTAATGAAACTAGAAGCACAAAATGAATATAATACATAAGAAAATATTAGAGTTTATGGGAAGTATGGATAGAAACTCAGGCGATTAGACTAAGGAAGAAAAAGATATTAGTAAGGATTAGTGTCAAAACCACAAACTATTCAAGCCAAAGATTAAAAAAAAATCATATTACTTCCTACCATAAATCCGGAAGATTTGTTAAATATATAAAGGATAATGAATCTTAATATCAGTCTAGAATGGTAAGAAACAGGGGTATTTTCTAGTATGGATTTTCTAGTTTCAGCTGCCCAAACATAAAAGGACTCATGATTTTAAAATAAACTTGTTTGTTCACACCAGCATTTTATAAATGAGACTACAGAAAAGTTACATATTAAATATCTCTATTCAGTATTTCATTTGGAACATACATGTATTTCCCTGCTTGAATTTTAATTTAGCTTTCAGAGAACTAATACTTCAAAAAGATTCTGTTTGTGTATAATGAGCTTATTAAGGTCTGCTCAGTACCATTTTTAAGAACTATACACGATTATCCTTTGTATGGCATATTTTAACTGTAATCCAAGTTCAAAGGCATTTCCAAAATTATGAAAATCTGTATTACCGCTTTGCATTTCAATTAAGAGTACCAGCTTTAATTTCAACTGCATAATAAAATCATTTAAACTTTTTTTGGTAAAATAACAGTTTTTACCTTGATATTTGGGTTTTTTAAGGCAAATCCTCTGTACCAGCCTGTGGAGAAATAATCACTGTTACATTTTTATAAACCATATAATATTTTAAAGATAAATTAATCTTGTTTGAGGATGGACTCTTATTATACACGTAAATATCCTATATTATACAGACATAGTAGTTGTTACACTAAGGCTAGATAGCTCAAGTAACTACCTGTGTATTTTACCATTATCCTGATGGTAAAAGTTCATCGGAAATTCACATAAAAGTAGACACAATAGAAATCAAGATTTTAGAATCTGACCACTGGACTTAAACTTTGGCTCTGGTATGTAATCTTGAGCAAGTTATATGACCTCTCTGGGTGTCATTTTTTCCCATTTTATAAAGGTCACATTAGTTCTAAGAGAAATTCAAGAATTTGCATAGGATTGAATATAATTACAATTCTGCTTGCCTAACTAAAAAGCGCAGAATCTACCACCAAACAATAATGCTGGACCAGCCATCATGCAGTTAATCTTTACACTGTGACACCCATCACCGTGGGTTAGGATCAATGTCGTAAGCCTAAGAAAGCAGGTGTCCCCCGCACCTGCCCCAGCCTCATCCGCATGATGCCTCAGCAACTGAGTTCCCTATAATTTATACTCTGTACAATGTCTGCACAGAGACATTGGCTCAATGAGACTTTGGCTCAATTCTGCAATACTATTCTTGAAAATCAAGTCTTTTACATTTTAAAACAAACATACGGTGTGTGTTTATATATATACACACACACATATGATTAATATATAGGCCAATTTAATTATAATATACTCAAGTGGAATTTTCTTTTAGATTTGGAAATCTTTTGCTTATTGGCAACAAATTATTTTGTAATATAACAAATGTTGTACCTAATTGAAATTTTGCCAAATTAAATTTTTGAAAACAAATATCTGAGCTTCATATTTAAACATTTTGCTCCTCAAAAACATTTCCCCAAAAGGATATACGATATAGTACTTTAAAATATCACAGCAAAGATTATCAAAGTAAGTGTGAAGGAAGCAACATGAGCAGAAAATCAGCATCTCTGTATCTCAGGGTTTGTTACAGCCTGACAAGAGCAGATGCAAAAAATTCATTCACTTGGAAATCATTGTTCTAGTGGAAACTACAACTTTTTGAGAACTACAGAAATATCATAGAGAGATTCAATCCAATTGGACCATACAGAAAAGTTTTCAGATAATACATCACTTCCCACTAGACGTGGGGTACATTTTCATGCACCAATTCAAAATCAATTTTATATCTATCTGTATGCATAGTAGAAATAAACAAAATGCATCTGGTAATGACACAGGAAGCCTTACTATCTTTTTAGAGGTCTCAATTACAGTGGGCAGAATAAACATCTATATCCACGTATTACCATCATTTAGTGCCAGGATCTAGCTAAATGTAGTAATTCTGTTTGGGGGACCCAATTTAATCTATGATGAGACATGGTAAGATAGACTGTTATATTATAAATTTCTAGTAAGAAAAGCCTTCCAGCAGGACAACTTCTATTTTTGGATATAAGAATACACTCTAAAATATAGTCATTCTGTTAATAAGAATTTTTAAAAAGTAGACATTTCATCTGAGATCTTTTTACAGAAGTAGAACTTAAGGATGTTTAAAGAATACGAGTGTTTGAGAACATACTAAATACCTTTAGTGAATTACCTGCTACATATATTAACAGTGATCTTCAAGGTCAGATAATATATTCTGTTCACATTTTGATGCATTGAATAATTTTATCCCAAACTGTGGGACAAGAAAATCTGCAAGACCAGAACAGATTAGGCCAGGGCAGGAGTGCTCCAGGAAGCACCAGGTCATCTGGCCTGAAGTCCACCACAGCTGGGAGACCCCAGTTTCTCCCCCTCTGTGGGGACGAGGTGAGAAGAGTCTAGTAGATCCTAGGGATTCTGAGAAAATCCTTCAAGTGTGGTGCTGAGTCACGAACTATTACAAACAGGGCAGGTTTACTGCTTTCTCTCTTGCCATGTGATCATTATAAGAACATAATATTCATTGCTTTTCCATGAGCCAAACGTGAACACCCAAGGAACACGTTTTGTAAAATATGGTTTGGTGCGATCACCGGAAAAGGTCTAGAATTTAATAGGGTAAGGAAGGAATGTGTAAACTTTCTGAAGAGTCCTATATTCAGGAGGTGATTCACACAGCCACTCACCATCACATTTCTCCAGGATCTGAACTGTATCTCCGATCTCCAGTGACAGGCCATATGGGACGGTTCCTCGAAAGCTGGCAATAACTGTAAGAAATGATACAGAATGTGAAGGCAGTCGTGTCAGCCACAGCCAGTTATACTGCTTACAATTAAATGTAATTGACTATGCAAAATGAATGTGAATAGGAAGTATGCTTTTATAGCTAGAACCTGCTGTTGCTCTACAGGTATATATTTATGTACATATACATAAATATATAAATTTTTTATTAGTATCTGTTTATAGTACTTTATGATTGCACTCCTTGTGGGGAGTTTGTTCATGTACATAACACTCAATTCTTTTTCCTCGTCCCCTTTCCCTTCCCTCCATCACTACTGCATCCATCTCCTGATTCCCTTCCTTTTATTTTTTTTTAATTTTTATCTTTATTGGTACATTGTATACATATACACCTCATATCATGATCACACTCAATATTGGGAATTTGTACCAATAAATGTGACACAATTTAATTCTCATTTTTTCCTGTTCCTCTGCCTATCCCACAACCCCCCACCCACTGAATATATAAGTTTTGTTTCCCTTTTTTTATTACCATCACATTTTTTCTTTACCCCCCCATTACTCACACCTCCACCACATTCCTTCCTTTTACTTTTTGTACATGTTTAGAATCCATAATGTTTACATTCCTTGTGTGGGGTTGTTACATGTACATAACACATCTTGTATTTTTTCTAAAATCATTACATTCATATGCAATGCCAACTTCAACTTCTTGGTGAGATAAACATTATAAATATGCATTTCAAAAACGTGAAATTTAATACAAGCAATATAGAAAATAGCAAGAATATGGCTGTTACAACAATACCAAGTAATTACATATTTGCTTAAAGAGATCTGAAAAGGACCACATCCCTCAAGCACTGCTACATGTCTCCTACCATCCAGGGGTCTGGTCTGAGGGAGAAAATCTAGCTTCCTCCTCCACTGACCATATCTGATTAGAAAAAACAATTCTCACAGGGCCGGAGATTTAGCTCAGTGGTTCTAGCACCTGCCTTGCAAGTGCATGGCCCTGAGTTCCATCCCGGTAACCACATAGAATGCTTGGCGTGGAGACTCAGGCCCACCAACAATCAGCCAGCAATCAGCACCACATACCACAGTGCCGGGCTTGGTGGCTCGCGCCTGTCATCCCAGCACTCGGGAGGCAGAGACAGGAGGATTGCTGAGTTCAAGGCTTGCCTGGACTACATAGTGAGCTCAGGGCCAGCCTGAACTACAAAGTGAGACCCTGTCTCAAAAAAAAAGAAAAAACAATTCCCAAAAGCACAAATCTATATGTGTTCTATAATAAGGGAAGAATATATTATTAAGCTCGGCACTATAGCTTGTATCTAAATGTAACCCCAAAGCCTCACATGCTCATGGGTAGGGCTTTTGGAGCTGGTGGATCTAGGGCGTGCAATGCTAGAATTAGGGTGTGTGGTAGGACATTAGTCCACTGACTGGAATTAGCATAGCATTGAGTGGCACCATCCAAAAGGCAGGTATCCCGGATGTGATGAAAGGGAAGGTAGTTCTGCTATTTGCTGCCTTCTGCTCGCCACACTACGAACTACTTTTCTTCTGTGATGTGCCTCCACCATGCCACTCTGCCTCGAGGCCAGACCACTACGGACAGAAGCCTCTACAAACTGTGAGCTAAAACAAACTTTTCCTCTTTGAACTTTTTTTTTTTTTTGAGACAGGGTCTCGCTTTGTAGTTCAGGCTGGCCCTGAGCTCACTATGTAGCCTAGGCAAGCCACTGCGAACTCAGCAATCCCCCTGTCTCTGCCTCCCGAGTGCTGGGCTGACACGCTTGAGCCACCACACCCGGCACTGTGGTATGTGGTGCTGATTGCTGGTGGGCGTGAGTCACCACACCCAGCATTGTATGTGGTTACCGGGATCGAACTCAGGACATTGCGCTTGTGAGGCAGGCGCCGGAACCACTGAGCTAAATCTCCGGCCCTCCTCTATGAACTTTGATTGTCAAATATTTTATCTCAGCAATAAGAAAAGTAACTATGATGTTTGGTTCACCTTTCTGCTATAGTAGAAGTAGATTTCTTTTTCCCCAGTCCGTGAGCTTCTCAAGTGACAGGACTGCATTTTTTGGTTCACTGTTATGTCTCCAAGACGTTGCCAAATTTGTGGCATAAAATCAGTCTTCTTATGGTATTATCAGTCGTGATGTTTTATTTAGTAATGGCAGTACCCTCCTCTAGGAACATACACTCATGTCTTAGCTCTCTTATTAGAAGGAATGAATACAAATCACCATTAGTTATAGATTGATGATGCACATTAATTGGCTTCCCAAGCATTTTTCCAAGGTGGGGTGGAACTAGGACTCACCACAGACAGGAGAGATTAGTCATCCTTGGGCAACTCCAAGAACTAAGAGAGAAAGAAGCTTAACCCCCAGACAATAAAACTTGAGTCATGAAAGAGGCAAGGACAGAAAAAACATCTGAACACAGAAACAGAAACAAGATATTTCCTATGAAATGCAATGTACATTGAAATCAACTTAAAATTTGCAAGAAACAAAAAGCTTTTAAAAGCAATTGTTTCAATACTGACTGAACTTAGGGCCTTCACACAAAGCCACGTCCTGCATTGTCCCCTGCTCTTTTTAAAACTCTTGAAAATTGTGAAATGGGGTCCCAGCAAGTCACTAAGTTGCCCAGGCTGGGTTCAATCTTGTGATCCTCCTACATCAGGCTTCCAGAGTGCTGGGTGAAGGCAAAAATTTTAAAAGTGACTTATAATTCTGTTTCAGACAGCAATGTGTAGATACATCCTCAACCCTCAAAGTAAGCTTCTGCTGTGACTAGGGATGCACTTTGAAAGTCTGAAGGAACACATCTCAAAACACATCAATAAGTAATGGGCTTTTAGAGGTGTCTTGAGCCCTTTTACGATCTCAAAACAAAATTAATCAGAGAGATCAAAACATAGGACAGAAAAAAAAACAACCCAAACTACCCTAAGAGGGATGGAAATAACAACATAAGAACCAATTTAAAACATTTTAGACAAGTACTAATTTATAATGTCATAACCATAAATGCCATATGGCCTCATACTGATGTCCAAAAAGATGTTTGCTTGAAAAATAATCAACAGTTCCTATACCTTGACAGATTACTTCCCATGATTTTCAGGGAGGTTTTCTCACAAGATATTGGCAACTGAGCAAATGGTAGACAGGCTGCAGTTCAAAGACTTCAAAACAAGCTCACATCCAAAACTTCCTTTCCACATTCACGAGGCTACTTTAGCTTCTCCCCGCCAGCTAGTGGGGACCGAGGGAGCTGCTCTCAGAAGCGCGAGGGCACAGACGGCCCCGCACAGCTCTTCACACGGCTCCCACCGTGCACAGGGGCCCTGGTCCACCCCAGGCGGCCGTAAGCCCCTTCCCCCGCGGCTGTCAGCCCCTGAACCCAGCAGTGCCTCTCGAATTTCATTCTGTCCCCCGCCTGTCACACCTCGGCCTATCCAGTCCAGCCTTCGCGGAGTCCTGAAGTTGTTCTGCTAAGGTCCCCAGACCCTCCGGGTGGCCCCCATCACCTCGTCTTCCAGGACTCCGTCCTCTGCAGGATCTCCCAACCTTTCTCTCACGTCCCCCGGCTTTCCTCTCTACACCTTCTTTCTCACACCGCCCCTGGCCCTCGCGATGGAGTCGGGGGCTGAGGCTGGGTTTGCACATGCTGGACAAAAGCCCTATGACCGAGCCACATCCGCAGCCAGCACGCTAGCCCAAGGCGCTGAAGTGGAGTCCGGGTCCAGGAAAACAGCATTAAGCACGGCTTCGTGAGATGTGGGTCTGGGCCTTGATCCTAGCTGCCTGGCACTAGGCACCAGCTTCTCAGACTCTCTACAGCCTCACGGGGAAAGTGGAGGCAACAAAGGCACTACACGCGACAGTGGGGGATAAACTCAGCCACTTATTTAAAATAATTTACCGGATTATCTTCGACATTCCAGGCATTTAATAAACACCCCAGCTATTGATACTTTGCTCTTCTATCCATCCACACGGACAGAGTTCTGAGACTTGCAAAATCTCAGTGGTAAGTGACTTGTCAACTTCCTCCCAGTCCTGATCCACATAGGCCCTGAGTTCCTGATACAGACTTCCACCTTGCGTATCTCTGTTCGGGTGTCTAACATCTCGAACTCAGGCCCCGCTCGCTGCCAAC